>CM049389.1:22084384-22099384 GCA_026937815.1 Etheostoma perlongum | reverse complement strand
TAACCCCTCTCACTGGGGTTGCTGTATAGTAGCATCGCATCAGATCCATGTTTTCTGCTCTAGTCCATGTATGTCTTGTTCCAGCAGCCCATTTCTCATCAGGTCGCCCTGGTTCCCTAGCAACTGGACCTTGTTAACCCGGTATGGCTCCTGTATTTACGGTTTCACTCATGGCTGAGGTAGGCCGCTAGCATTAAGGACCTTGCCTTGCCTGACCGGGAATCGAACCGACGATCACCTGTGTCAGTGACATTGTGTGTATATTAGTATATTAGTGTATATTAGTATATTTGTGTATATTAGTATATTTGTGTATTAGTATATTTGTGTATATTAGTATATGTGTGTATATTTGTGTATATATATTTGTGTATATTTGTGTGTATTTGTATATGTGTGTATATTAGTGTATATTTGTGTGTATATGTGTGTATATTAGTATGTATTAGTGTATATTGGTGTGTATATTAGTATGTATTAGTGTATATTGGTGTGTATTTGTGTATATTAGTATATATTTGTGTGTATTTGTGTATATTTGTGTATATTTGTATATATTTGTATATACTTGTGTATATATTTGTATATTTGTGTATATGTGTGTATATGTGTGTATATTTGTGTATATGTGTGTATATTTGTGTGTATTTGTGTGTATTTGTGTGTATATGTGTGTATATGTGTGTATATTAGTGTATATTTGTGTGTATTTGTGTATATTTGTGTGTATTTGTGTATATGTGTGTATATTTGTGTATATTAGTATTTGTGTATATGTGTGTATATGTGTATATATTTGTATATTTGTGTATATGTGTGTATATGTGTGTATATTTGTGTGTTTGTGTATATGTGTGTATATTTATATGTGTGTATTTTGTGTGTATTTTGTGTATATGTGTGTATATGTGTGTATATTAGTGTATATTTGTGTATTTGTGTATTTGTGTATATTAGTATTTGTGTGTATATTTGTGTGTATTTGTGTATATGTGTGTATATTTGTGTATATTTGTGTGTATTTTAGGTGAAGCCTCCGGAGCAGCAGGTGGAGGTGTTGAGACGGTTACAAACCGGAAGTAGCAGAGAGCAGCGGTGTAAACAGACCACGCGCCCCGTGGTTTCGGTCCGGTTTGAGGGTTTCGGTTTGAGGGTTGAATGAGACGATGGCGATCTTCAGCAGACGGACTCTGGACCGGATCTACTCTGCGGTACGGTGCTAACGGTACCCCGCTGCCCGCTGGGCCCCGGTACCGGAGAGACAGCCCGGTCTGTAGCAGCTAGCTAACGGTTAGCAACCGCGGCTAGCGTTAGCATGGTTACGGCACAACGGGGCACCGGGTGTTAGTTAGTTAGTTAGTTAGTTAGTTAGTTAGTTAGTTGGTGGAGATATGCTGCTCTATACATGCTAAAAGTAGTGATTATTTACATGGAGTCTGGTGGAGATATGCTGCTCTATACACGCTAAAAGTAGTGATTATTTACATGGAGTCTGGTGGAGATATGCTGCTCTATACATGCTAAAAGTAGTGATTATTTACATGGAGTCTGGTGGAGATATGCTGCTCTATACACGCTAAAAGTAGTGATTATTTACATGGAGTCTGGTGGAGATATGCTGCTCTATACACGCTAAAAGTAGTGATTATTTACATGGAGTCTGGTGGAGATATGCTGCTCTATACATGCTAAAAGTAGTGATTATTTACATGGAGTGATTATTTACATGGAGTCTGGTGGAGATATGCTGCTCTATACATGCTAAAAGTAGTGATTATTTACATGGAGTCTGGTGGAGATATGCTGCTCTATACATGCTAAAAGTAGTGATTATTTACATGGAGTCTGGTGGAGATATGCTGCTGGTGGAGATATGCTATACACGCTAAAAGTAGTGATTATTTACATGGAGTCTGGTGGAGATATGCTGCTCTATACATGCTAAAAGTAGTGATTATTTACATGGAGTCTGGTGGAGATATGCTGCTGCTCTGGAGTCTGGTACATGCTAAAAAAGTAGTGATTATTTACATGGAGTCTGGTGGAGATATGCTGCTCTATACACGCTAAAAGTAGTGATTATTTACATGGAGTCTGGTTGAGATATGCTGCTCTATACATGCTAAAAGTAGTGATTATTTACATGGAGTCTGGTGGAGATATGCTGCTCTATACATGCTAAAAGTAGTGATTATTTACATGGAGTCTGGTGGAGATATGCTGCTCTATACATGCTAAAAGTAGTGATTATTTACATGGAGTCTACAGGCTAAAAGTAGACTTTTATGTTTTAAAATGATCTGAATCTTTTTAACAGAAAGGTCAGCCTCCTTAGAAATCCTTTCCATAATGTTATCAGACACTTAGAATATTAATCTGAGTCTGTCAGCAGCAAAACGAGCACTTTATGAACGTAAATACAAGCTGGACAATTCTCCCATTAACTTCCATTGTAGCTTGTTTCTCTGCTGCCGACTGCAGCGATCTCGTTTCATACTGCATCAATGTCAAAGGAACATCTTTCCTCAATAGTTTATATTGTCTCTGATACTCAGCTCTAGGTCTAGTGTCCCCGTTTTAAGTTTTACAAACATTAAAAACATGACGTGTTTTGGAGGTATTTACGCTTCTGAGCTGAAAATGTCCCCGGATTTAGTCTGAGAAATCTGGTCCCCTTATGATAATTAAATCAGACTAATAGCGTTTAGCAGCATAACATCATCATGTCGAGTCTGTTCTGAACCAATCAGCTGTTAGATCAGCTGAGAGGACAGCGTTTCCCAGCATGCACTGCTGCCGCCTTGCTCCTATGAGGTCATCTCCAACGCACCTAATGCTCTTCTTCTCTCTTTGTGTCAGGTGCTGCTGTCTGTGGTGGTGTTGTCCTGGTCGTATGTGATCTACGCCAGCAGGGTTGCAGCCAATTGGATGCTGGAGGAAAGGACCGCCTCCTGAGGCAGCACTGACAGCTGATTGGCTGCTGCAGGAAAGGACCGCCCACCTGAAGCAGCTCTGACAGCTAATTGGCTGCTTGATGAAAGGCCCGCCCCTGTGGCAGTGCTGAGTCCTCATTGGACGGCCAACACAGGTAAGAGTTGACACACACAGATTGGGTTCAGTGAGTGAGGTGAACGTGTAAGATGTTTCCATGACAACCGCTTTGTCTCTCCGAGAGAGTGTGTGATGTATTCAGTAATTAAAAGCGTGTTCTGTCTGTGTGTGTGTGTGTGTGTGTGTGTGTGTGATGTATTCAGTAATTAAAAGCGTGTTCTGTGTGTGTGTTTGTGTGTGTGTGTGTGTGTGTGTGTGTGTGTGTGTGTGTGTGTGTGTGTGTGTGTGTGATGTATTCAGTAACTAAAAGCTTGTTTGATGTGTGTCCTCAGAAATGTAAATGATCTCAACACAATGGGCGACCGAGAGAGAGAGGGCCTCTTCTGGTGAGTACTCATTCTATTACACACACACACACACACACACACACACACACACACACAGACACAAAGACACACACACACACACAGACGCACACACACACACACACACACACTCTCATTCATCTCATCAGTAATTAAAAAGCTGCTTTTCTTCTTCTCTGCGGAGACGTAACAAAGTAAAAATATACACAGAGATAAAATACTGCATGTAGTATCAGACAGGGACCGTGTACAATTACACATTCACCTGCACGATATATAGAATATATATTTATAGTGTGTGTGTATATATATATATATATACAGTGAGGAAAATAAGTATTTGAACACGCTGCTATTTTGCAAGTTCTCCCACTTAGAAATCATGGAGGGGTCTGAAATTGTCCTCGTAGGTGCATGTCCACTGTGAGAGACATAATCTAAAAAAACATCCAGAAATCACAATGTATGATTTTTTAACTATTTATTTGTATGATACAGCTGCAAATAAGTATTTGAACACCTGTCTATCAGCTAGAATTCTGACCCTCAAAGACCTGTTAGTCTGCCTTCAAAATGTCCATCTCCACTCCATTTATTATCCTAAATTAGATGCACCTGTTTGAGGTCGTTAGCTGCATAAAGACACCTGTCCACCCCATACAATCAGTAAGAATCCAACTACTAACATGGCCAAGACCAAAGAGCTGTCCAAAGACACTAGAGACTAAATTGTCCACCTCCACAAGGCTGGAAAGGGCTACGGGGACATGTCCAAGCAGCTTGGTGAAAAAAGGTCCACTGTTGGAGCAATCATTAGAAAATGGAAGAAGCTAAACATGACTGTCCATCTCCCTCGGACTGGGGCTCCATGCAAGATCTCACCTCGTGGGGTCTCAATGATCCTAAGAAAGGTGAGAAATCAGCCCAGAACTACACGGGAGGAGCTGGTCCAGGACCTGAAAAAGCCCAGAAACCTGATGATCTAGAGAAGATCTGTGTGGAGGAGTGGGCCAAAATCCCTTCTGCAGTGTGTCAAACCTGGTGAAGAACTACAGGAAACGTTTGACCTCTGGAACTGCAAACAAAGACTACTGTACCAAATATTAACATTGATTTTCTCAGGTGTTCAAATACTTATTTGCAGCTGTATCATACAAATAAATAGTTAAAAAATCATACATTGTGATTTCTGGATGTTTTTTTAGATTATGTCTCTCACAGTGGACATGCACCTACGAGGACAATTTCAGACCCTCCATGATTTCTAAGTGGGAGAACTTGCAAAATAGCAGCGTGTTCAACTACTTATTTTCCTCACTGTAGATATAACTTATAGCTGTGTGATATTGTGAGTTGTGTTCTGTAGGATTAATATATATTTATACTTGGTTATTAATATAAATACTTCATTGAGAACATTTACAGAGACAGAGAGAGATTCTATTCACAAAACCACTTCAAACACTCCTAATATATTCTCTCTCATCTGTAATTAACAACCTGCTACACGCACACACACACACACACAGACACAGACACACACACATACACAGACACATACACAGACACACACACACATACACAGACACACGCACACACACACACACAGACACACATACACACATACAGGGATAATTGAATGAGTTTCTCTCATTTTAAATATTTTTGTCGCTCTTTGTCCTTCATCCCAAACCAGCCGCCATCACCACGGTAACCGTGATGTGTGTCCTCTCTCTCGTCTCCAGGTGATCGGAGAGGACAAGCGTCTCGGTCAGACTCGCGACACGGGGACATCCTGTCGTCTCTCCAGCCCGCCGCGAATATTCAGAACGAGACAGCACGTCTCCATTCATAAGAAAAACTGCAAATACTACAACACAGAGACACAAAACTGCAAATATTTTTACTTTTATTTGAGAGACATTGAGTTTTAGACACAATGATGAGGGACATGCACATATTTTGTTTATTATCTACATTCTAAGTATTAGAACCCGACCGATATATATCGGCATTCATAATGAATGAATATAAAACAAAATTAAATATTCATTCATCAGAATCATTAATAATGACAGATAAATGATTGGGAGATATAAATATATATATATATATATTAAATGATTCTGATTTTATATTTAATAAATATAAACGGACGGCTCTGTCGGTACTCTGATTATTTTGTTGTTATTGTGTTTTTGTTTAAGTTTCATATCTTAAGTTTGTATTTTTCTATATTTTATTTATTAGAACTTTAATATGTTTTGATGTTCTGTTGTGACAATAAAACTAATATTATTTGAGTGAGAACTCATAAATGATATTAGGACATCTGGTTATGTTCTAACGCGTTTCTGGATTTCTTCTTAAATATATTTCGGCATGTCGGATATTTAAGTACCCAGATATTCGGACCGTATCGGCCTTAAACCTCCATCGCTGTAACGAGTTTCCTGTTTGCTTGTTGTTGTGTCGGATGAATTTACTTGTTGTTTTTATGAATATTGTTCTGATGCTTTGGCAACAAATGGAGTTATTGTCACGCTAATCAAGCAATATGTCACGTAAAAATAAAGTAAAAGGTTCTCAATGTTGTACTTATGTACATGTACCTTATATACTTTAGTTACTTTCCACTAGTGACTATAACTAGAGAGAGAGAGATGCTAACGTTAGCTAAACAAAGTGGTGGAGAGAGCTAGAGAGAGAGATGCTAACGTTAGCTAAACAAAGTGGTGGAGCGAGCTAGCTAGAGAGAGCTAGATAAACAAAGTGGTGGAGCGAGCTAGAGAGAGAGATGCTAACGTTAGCTAAACAAAGTGGTGGAGCGAGCTAGAGAGAGAGATGCTAACGTTAGCTAAACAAAGTGGTGGAGCGAGCTAGAGAGAGAGATGCTAACGTTAGCTAAACAAAGTGGTGGAGCGAGCTAGAGAGAGAGATGCTAACGTTAGCTAAACAAAGTGGTGGAGCGAGCTAGAGAAAGAACCGAGAGAGAGAGATGCTAATGTTAACTTTCTCCGACATTTTTATCACTTTTTTCAACGTTATTTTATGATTCTTTTTTAAATCAAAAATGTGGTGGAGCGAGACCTGACGATGAGCGCATGCAAATTCATTATCTGTCACTAGATGGCGCTGAGAGATATGTTAACTTTCCTCGACATTTTTATCACTTTTTTCAACGTTATTTTATGATTCTTTTTTAAATCGTATAAAATGTAATTAAACCCAAATATGAAGAACGTAGTGAACTGACGATCTATTTGAGACCTCGGCTGTTCTCTGAGATTAAAGGCCCGTACACACCGGGACGAATATCGCCGGGCGTTATTCGAACCGACACCCAAGAGAGAGCCGAATGAACATGCAAATTCATTATCTGTCACTAGATGGCGCTTAATGTAAAACAGAAATACCCCCGCATAGGGTGGCGCTTTTGCGCTTCTGATACTGCTTGCAACTCAGAAGAAGAGCAGAGAAGAAGAGAGCAAGTATTTAGAACATTTCTTCTAAATCAGATATAGCTCTTTATGTTCGAAACCAAGGAGACCAGCAGCTCAACATTTATTTTGGACATCGTGCTTTGCTCTTCCTCGTTTGTGGCAGTGATGACGGTGGCGTTTTATGATTCTTTTTCGGTAAGACCGTTTTGTGCTTGAAAAGTGTAACTTCAAAGCACAAGACACGTGAGCAAAAGGGCCGATTTCATTGGTCGGATAGTTTTTGAACTGAAAAATGACGATTTTTTGAGTGCACACTCATTGACGCCCCCTTTGTTAAGTCACGACGCTCTAAACGCCGGCGAATATCGATTGTGAACAGGCCTTAACGCCGATGTTTCTCAGATTTCTTTCCCTCAGATATTCGGGATTTTTGTCTCGTAAATCTACGATAATCCCGTCAAGCGTCTGTGGCGAGTTCGATCCGACGCAAAAAAAAGAAAAAAGTTTTCTTAACACGAAACGATTTTTTTTCTGTCTCGTAAACTTACTTCAATCTTAAAAATTTCTGATCTCGGTAACCATGGTAACCATCATTTGTTTCCTAAAGTGGCGCTCAAACTTTGTCGTAGGTTTCGTGATGAAATAGGATTTTAATAAAGTTTTTTCTTCTTTTCTTTTAACATGATTTTTGGCCTTTATTTTGAAAGGACAGCAGAGGAGATGAAAGGGGGGGGGGATGACATGCAGCAAAGGGCCGCAGGTCGGGGTCGAACCCGCGCCCGCTACGACAAGGAGTACACCTCTATATACGGGCGCACGCTCTACAGCTGAGCTGCCCGGGCGCCGGTTGTTTCTAAACACGAAGTTATGAATTTGTTGAAGATAAAACACGTCGCGACCGGATGTGAGTCACGCGTCTCTCTATTGGTTTATTTTATATTTATATTTATTATTTCACACATTATATGTAAACACAATTTCATGAGGTACATGATCATCTACAGGCCGCGGGAACCCCAAATAAATACTACTAATACTTAATAAATAATACTTCTAATACTTAATAAATAATACTACTAATACTTAATAAATAATACTACTAATACTAAATAAAATACTAAAAGCTCTTCAGAGGGGCCGATAACAAAAAACAACAAATATACCGAAAAAACTCAATTTACCGTGAACACAAAGACATTTTCAGAAGAAATATAAATAAATAAAATAATAAAAAACAAAAACAATCACAGCACAAATTGTGGATGGAGGCAGAAGGAAGATGGAGGCAGAGAGAAGATGGAGGCAGAAGGAAGGCAGAAGGAAGATGGAGGCAGAGAGAAGATGGAGGCAGAGAGAAGATGGAGGCAGAAGGAAGATGGAGGCAGAGAGAAGATGGAGGCAGAGAGAAGATGGAGGCAGAGAGAAGATGGAGGCAGAGAGAAGATGGAGGCAGAAGGAAGATGGAGGCAGAGAGAAGATGGAGGCAGAGAGAAGATGGAGGCAGAGAGAAGATGGAGGCAGAGAGAAGATGGAGGCAGAAGGAAGATGGAGGCAGAGAGAAGATGGAGGCAGAAGGAAGATGGAGGCAGAGAGAAGATGGAGGCAGAGAGAAGATGGAGGCAGAAGGAAGATGGAGGCAGAATGCAACAATTTCTAGTTGTCCTCGCTCCAGATCTGCGGTCCCCTACGAACTACACTCAGTCTACGAGACCTGAGACCTACGTAATCAACTTTAACATTAAAACGTCTTCTGGTCGTCGAGCTAAAGACAAAAAAGCAACAAAAATGTCAAACGATGGGGAAAAAGGTCAACAAGCGTCAAAAGACAAACCAAAATGTCCAAAAAAAGCCGGAAAATCACGTTAAAACCTTTCGGGAAAAGACGTCTAAATAGCGACGTAGAGCGTTGTGGGCGGAGGCGTCCCGTCCATCGGAGGCGTCCCGTCCATCGGAGGCGTTTTGGGGGATCAGGCCGGATCTCCGCTCAGAAACCCCGGCACGGACGAATACAGCTCCGTCTCCGTGGGGATATGTTTGGTTGCCGTGGCGTTGGCATCCTTGGAGACCAGGGACGTTTTCTTCCCCTCCAGCCAGTACGTTACCATGTCCCCTTTCCCCTGTGGAGACGCACAGAGACATTTACAACGCAATTCCCCCAGTGTCCCCAGTGCCTCCAGTTCCCCCGGTGTCCCCAGTGTTCCCAGTCTCCCCAGTGCCCCCTCTGTCCCCAGTGCCCCCTGTGTCCTCAGTGCCTCCAGTCCCCCCGGTGTTCCCAATGCCCCCAGGTTCCCAGTGTCTTTAGTCTCCCCAGTGTCCCATAGTTCCCAGTTTCCCTAGTGCCCCCAGTGTCCTCAGTGCCTCCAGTCTCCCCAGTCCCCCCATTGTCCTCACTGCCTTCCAGTCTCCCCAGTGTTCCCAATGCCTCCAGTGTCCCCAGTGCCCCTGGTGCCCGCAGTATTTCCAGTGCCTCCAGTCCCCCCATTGTCCTCACTGCCTTCCAGTCTCCCTAGTGTTCCCAGTGCCTCCAGTGTCCCCAGTGCCCCCGTTGCCCGCAGTATTCCTAGTATCCCTGGTGTCCCCAGTGCCTCCAGTGCCTCCAGTGTCCCCAGTGTCCCCAGTGTTTCCGGTACCTTGACCTGCATCGTCCCTCTGCACTGCAGCTCGTAGCCTCCGATCTCCTCCAGCAGGTAGAAGGTACTGCAGCTGCTCTGGATCTTCAGGGCTGGAAACAGACGTGTAACCAAGATGTTTTACTGCAGTAAAAGTACTAAAATGTGTGTGTGTGTGTGTGTGTGTGTGTGTGTGTGTGTGTGTGTGTGTGTGTGTGTGTGTGTGTGTGTGTGTGTGTGTGTGTGTGTGTGTGTGTGTGTTACCCAGGCTGGTAGACTCCATCCTTGACGCTGTGTTCACTGTATCTCCAAACAGACAGTAACGAGGCATCTTGGTCCCCACCACCCCCGCCACCACCGGCCCTGCACACAGGAACCTGCAGTTAGGAGAAAGCTCCGCCTTGTTTACGGGTTGAGTGTCTGTGTGTGTGTGTCTGTGTTTGTTTGTGTGCGTGTGTGTGTGTGTGTGTGTGTGTGTGTGTGTGTGTGTGTACCGGAGTGTATCCCGGCCCGTATCTGCAGCTGGCTGTTGGGTTTGTGGGGGATCCTGAAGGTGCGACAGACGCCCACCAGGTCCAGAGCCATGCTGGCAATCTCAGCGGCGTGGAGGATCCCGTTCTCCATGGGAACGCCGGACACCACCATGTCTGCAGACGCACACACAGACACACGCAGACACACACACACACACACACACACACACACACACACACACACACACACACACAGACAGACCGACAGACAGAGACATACACACACACAGTCAGACACAAAGAGACAGAGACACAACGTGTGTGTGTGTGTGTGTGTGTGTGTGTGTGTGTGTGTGTGTGTGTGTGTGTGTGTGTGTGTGTCTGTGTGTGTGTGTGTGTGTGTGTGTGTGTGTGTGTGTGAGACTCACATGCGTCTCCGATGGTCTCCACCTTGTAGACGTCGTAGTTGTCGATGATGTCGTCAAACGTTGTGTAAAGTTTGTTCAGGAAGTCGACCACCTGGTACGGAGTGCTGCTACTGGACAGCTGGGTGAAGCCCACGATGTCACTGCACACACACACAGACACACAGACACACACCAAGACAGACACACACACACACACCCAAACGCACACACACACACACGCATCAAAACAACCAAATATCAGGAACACGACCCGAAACAACCAAATATCAGCCCCTACCTGAAGAAGACGGTGGCGCTGACGTAGCTCTGGGCCTGCATGGGTTTTCCCTGCCGGAGGTCGTCTGCCACCTGCTTGGGGAGCATACCTGCAACACACACACTCACTCACGGGGTCAAACCCAAGGCCCGCGGCCCCAATACGGGCCCGCCTCATTTTGATCTGGCCCGCATACCAATTTATGTTTTTACATTAAATTTTGGCTTATTTACTTTTTGGTGTGTTTGTGTATGTCTCTCTCTCTGTGTGTGTGTGTGTGTGTGTGTGTGTGTGTGTGTGTGTGTGTGTGTGTGTCTCCATACTGTACAGCAGCCGGTCTGTCTTCTGCTTCTCGTGCATCAGGTCCTGAGTGCGTTCGGCCACCAGAACCTCGAGGTGTTTACTGTACTTCTCCATCTGGAACAGACAGAGCTTCACTAAGTCAGGTGTGTGTGTGTGTGTGTGTGTGTGTGTGTGTGTGTGTCTCTGTGTGTGTGTGTGTGTGTCTCTCTGTGTGTGTGTGTGTGTGTGTGTGTGTGTGTGTGTGTGTGTGTGTGTGTGTGTGTGTGTGTGTGTGTGTGTGTGTGTGTGTGTGTGTGTGTGTACCAGGTTCATCATCATGTCCACCGGGCTGACTTTGATTGGGTTGATCCGGTGGACAAACTTCCTGATTTGTTCGAACGTGGGTCGGTGGGCGGGGCTAAGAGAGCGGCATCGCCGAATCAGCTACGGAGACACGGGCGGGACAAACAACAATACCTTCGCATTAAAAATATATATATATATATATATATATATATATATATATATATATATATATATATATATAATATATGTGTGTATATCTACATAATGAGCGGAGTCTGACCTCCACATAGTCGGCGGGACAGGGACACGTGTTGTCGGCTTTACTGGAGATCAGCTCGGGGAGGGGGGGGCACCAGGCGCTCTCCAGGTTACTCTCCTCCGCCTGCAGGACAGCACTCATTTATTCATTCATTCATTTATTCGTTTATTTATTTATTTATTTATTCATTCAATCATATATTCATCTCCAGGAGGACATCTCTTTATTCATCCTTCTTTTAACCCATAAGGCATCCTAGAGGATGAACAGCCAATCAGACGGGGACTTACTGGGACGGGGTCTTACTGGGGGGGTCTTACTGGGACTGGGACTTACTGGGACGGGGTCTTACTGGGACGGGGTCTTACTGGGACTGGGACTTACTGGGACGGGGACTTACTGGGACGGGGACTTACTGGGACGGGGTCGCTGCGCGTGGCGATCTCCAGCAGGATGATGGAGTAGCTGGAAACACAAAGACACGTCATCACGCTGCGGGGAGCCAATGAGAGGCCAGGCTGGCCGGCGTGTTGCGCGTGTACCTGAACACATCACCAGCCAGCGTCGGCTCCATGTTGGAGTTCTGAAACTCGGGCGGCATGTACACCTCCTGCAGTCTCTGCTGATAGGTGGACAGAGGCTCCGCCCCCTCGTCCCGCCGGTACGTCCGCAGCCCGTAATCTGGCGGGACAGGAACTAGATGAATATTACTTTTAATATCTGAACTTCGGCTCACAGTATTAGTAATAATAAATTAAAGTAATCAAATTCCAAAAATGTCAATGAAAAAGGTTGAGCGGCGTGTTGCCTTCAGGCTCCAGCGCTGCTCGTCACCTGTGATCTTGCAGACCCAGCGGTCGTCTAACACACAGTTCAGAGACCTGAGGCGGCCATGACAGATCTTATGTTGGTGCAGGTACGACATCCCTCTGGCGATGTCCGTGGCGAAGGAGAACCTGCACGGGGGGGGGGGGTAACTAACTCTCTTTCTCACCCAACTGGACAATATTATCATAGATAGATAGAAAGATAAAAAGATAGTTCCTGGTCTACCTGAAGCCCCAGTTCAGGGGGGTCTACTCGTTAAGGGTTAAGTAAGACAGTTCCTGGTCTACCTGAAGCCCCAGTTCAGGGGGGTCTCCTCGTTAAGGGTTAAGTAAGACAGTTCCTGGTCTACCTGAAGCCCCAGTTCAGGGGGGTCTCCTCGTTAAGGGTAAATTAAGACAGTTCCTGGTCTACCTGAAGCCCCAGTTCAGGGGGGTCTCCTCGTTAAGGGTTAAGTAAGACAGTTCCTGGTCTACCTGAAGCCCCAGTTCAGGGGGTCTCCTCGTTAAGGGTTAATTAAGACAGTTCCTGGTCTACCTGAAGCCCCAGTTCAGGGGGATCTCCTCGTTAAGGGTTAATTAAGACAGTTCCTGGTCTACCTGAAGCCCCAGTTCAGGGGGATCTCCTCGTTAAGGAGGACATCGTTGAGGCTTCCTTTCGGACAGTACTCGGTCACTATGGCAACGTTAGGCACCTCCACACACCCGCCAATGAACTTACACAGGTTGGGGTGATCGAGCTCCCTGGAGAGAGAGAGAGAGAGAGAGATATAAATATAAATACAATGTTAATAATATTAGATGATGAATAAGGTGTGTGTGTCTGCTTGTGTCTGAGAGTGTGTGTGTGTGTGTGTGTGTGTGTGTGTGTGTGTGTGTGTGTGTGTGTGTGTGTGTGTGTGTACCTGACTTGTTTGACTTCCTGTCTGATGGTCTTGGAGAGAGAGAACGTTTTACTCTGAATCCTCTTGATGGCGACCGACCGTCCATCACTGACAACACAAATACTTCAAATGCTTCAAATACTTCAAATACTTTAATTACTTTAACTAAGCCAGACTGTGTTTTACAGTGAGGAAAATAAGTATTTGAACACGCTGCTATTTTGCAAGTTCTCCCACTTAGAAATCATGGAGGGGTCTGAAATTGTCCTCGTAGGTGCATGTCCACTGTGAGAGACATAATCTAAAAAAAACATCCAGAAATCACAATGTATGATTTTTTAACTATTTATTTGTATGATACAGCTGCAAATAAGTATTTGAACACCTGAGAAGATCAATGTTAATATTTGGTCCAGTAGCCTTTGTCTGCAGTTCCAGAGGTCCAACGTTTCCTGTAGTTCTTCACCAGGTTTGACACACTGCAGAAGGGATTTTGGCCCACTCCTCCACACAGATCTTCTCTAGATCAGTCAGGTTTCTGGGCTTTTTCAGGTCCTGGACCAGCTCCTCCCGTGTAGTTCTGGGCTGATTTCTCACCTTTCTTAGGATCACTGAGACCCCACGAGGTGAGATCTTGCATGGAGCCCCAGTCCGAGGGAGATTGACAGTCATGTTTAGCTTCTTCCATTTTCTAATGATTGCTCCAACAGTGGACCTTTTTTCACCAAGCTGCTTGGACATGTCCCCGTAGCCCTTTCCAGCCTTGTGGAGGTGGACAATTTAGTCTCTAGTGTCTTTGGACAGCTCTTTGGTCTTGGCCATGTTAGTAGTTTGATTCTTACTGATTGTATGGGGTGGACAGGTGTCTTTATGCAGCTAACGACCTCAAACTGGTACATCTAATTTAGGATAATAAATGGAGTGGAGGTGGACATTTTGAAGGCAGACTAACAGGTCTTTGAGGGTCAGAATTCTAGCTGATAGACAGGTGTTCAAATACTTATTTGCAGCTGTATCATACAAAGAAATAGTTTAAAAATCATACATTGTGATTTCTGGATGTTTTTTTAGATTATGTCTCTCACAGTGGACATGCACCTACGAGGACAATTTCAGACCCCTCCATGATTTCTAAGTGGGAGAACTTGCAAAATAGCAGCGTGTTCAAATACTTATTTTCCTCATTGTATATAGATATATATATCATACTATATATACTACTATATTGTGTATATATATATATATATTGTACTATATGCCGGAGCAGGTGAAGGGGGTCTTGCGGCTCCCCGGCTGGGTCATGTAGCAGCTGAGAGCCGTCACACAGCTGGTGTTACTGTCACTGTTACCCACGGCAACGCTCATCATGCTGCCCAGCGTCTGCCGAGCCTCAGGGTCTGCAGGGGGGGGAGAGAGACAGAGACATATCAGATGCAGGAGATCAGATCTAATGCAGCTTTAAGGACCCCCCCCTTTAGGACTGTTACAGTACCTTGTTTTATCTTATTGAAGTCGATGATCCAGCTCTCGTCCCACAACAGCTTCTGTTTCTGGTACTTGAGCCACTACACGAGACAGGATCAGGTTTTATTACTGGGTTACTTTAACTAGCGAGGCTTCTGCTAGCGTGTGTGTTAGAGTAAATAATACTTTATGACAACATGGGGACAACATGAAGACAACATGAGGGCAACATGAGGACAACATGAAGACGACATGAGGACAACATGAAGACGACATGAGGGCAACATGAGGACAACATGAGGACAGCATGAGGACAACATGAGGGCAACATGAGGACAACATGAGGACAGCATGAG
>CM049389.1:22066884-22079384 GCA_026937815.1 Etheostoma perlongum | reverse complement strand
TATACCTTGCATGCTTAAATTCATACATTCATATCTATATCATAATCACTGCTTTCATGCTTATCATATATTCATATCTTGCTTGACGTATATTCATGTATGCTTTATATTTTATAATCTTATATGCACATTTAACCAACTATGTTTTCCTTGAAAAACCGCCATAAAAAACTCTGTTGTAAAAAAAAAGCCATTAGATAGTCTTAGTTTCGAGGTCAGGCGGAGGGTCAGGTTGCCCCGGCAATCTGCACCCTGCCCTCCTTTCTAGTGTGTAGGCATGAACCAAACACCAGATGCTTTAGACTCAACAACTGTAAATCTTTGTGTGTGTGTGCTTCAATAAAAAGACTTTGCTTTTAGTTTCTAGTTGCCAGAGTTCCGTGGGAGCAGCGCTGGCAGGAAGGTTGCTGTCACGGATCTTTCCCTTTTGCAAAAGTCTGTCAACTGCACATTAGCCGTCTGCGTCTCGTTTCTTTGCTTGACCATGGTTATTTAGTAAGATAAAGTGTCCTGAACCTGACATGGGGGGGAATCAGAAGAAGAAGAAGAAGAAGGGAAAAAAACGTATTTTAAATACATGGGACTGTGAACTATTTTCCTTATTACGCTACGCGTGTTAGTTGGCATTGTTTACTGCCGGTCAAGTGTGGGCTTGTTGGACTTAAGCCGCTAGCTAGCTTCGCTATAAAAAAAGCCGCTAGCTAGCTATAAAAAAAGCCGCTAGCTAGCTTCGCTATAAAAAAGCCGCTAGCTAGCTTCGCTATAAAAAAGCGCTAGCTAGCTTTGCTATAAAAAAAAGCCGCTAGCTAGCTTCGCTATAAAAAAGCCGCTTAGCTAGCTTTGCTATAAAAAAAGCCGCTAGCTAGCTTTAAAAAAAAGCCGTTAGCTAGCTTCGCTATAAAAAAGCTAGTGTTGCTATAAAAAGGGCTAGCTTCGCTAAAAAAAAGCCGCTAGCTAGCTTACTGTGTTGGTAAAAAAAGCCGCTTAGCTAGCTTCGCTTAAAAAAACCAGGGTTGTTCGCTGGCCTAGCCGCTATAAAAAAAGCCGTTAGCCAGCTTCAGCTATAAAAAAAAAAGTCGCTAGCTATTTGACCGCTATAAAAAAAAGTGTTATTCATAGCTAGCTTTGGTATAAAAAAAAATTTCTTCATAGCTAGCTTTGCTATAAAAAAAGCCACAAGAGGGGCGCTAATAGTCCACTACCTATAAAAAGAGGACTAGCTAGGGCTTCGCTATATAAAAAGCCGCCCATGCTAGCAGGTTGGACCCCTTATAAAAAAGCATAGCTTAGCTAAACATAAAAAGCATTCCTCTAGCTTTGGCCATATTGAAAAAAGCTCGCCATGAGCTAGCTCCACCACATCCCAAAGATGCTTATAAAAAAGCCGTTAGCTTTGAGCTATAAAAAAAAGCATGTTCTAGAAACCAGTCTGAAAAAATTCCAGCTAGTTTAGCGAGGAAAAAGAAGCCGCCAGCGCTGGAGACACGGGCCGGACCGGAGGCTGGCTGGAAGAGGTTTTCGGAGGTCGACAAGGAGGTGTTGCTACGACGGGTACTAATGCGAACCAAAGTCTGCGTTCATTGAATACAAAATCAACAAAAAGAGACACTGTGTTGGTGTTGTTTCTCAATGTTCTGTAAAATTGAATGGGTTATTATGGAGTATTGAGTCGATCTTATTTGAGGTTATTAAAGGCCCAAAGAGGCCAAGAAAATATTCCCACACCATGACACCACCACCACCAGCCTGAACCATACAAGTGGATCCATGCTTTCATGTTGTAGACAGGGTTGTTCTCCTGGCCTCTCATTTATCGCTACAGTTATAACGAGAGTCGTATCTTACCCTAGACAGAGTTATTATACACTGAGATGTCTCTTCCACCATTTGACCAAGCATTACACACGTGTAACATCGTGATAGCTGCATAAAGTGTTATTCATATTTTGAGCCTTTGGTGAGAGGGTTACACTAAATTTCTTTATGATAACATAACTTATTGCTCAGATATGCATTCACATTATACAAGAGGGGCGAATAGTCCACTACCTGAATCTGACTGTATGAAGAGGACTGTGTTTTATAGGTCAGCTGTATATATATATATATATATATATATATATATATATATATATATATATATATATATATTTTGGAACAACCTTCCAGTTGGGATCCGGGACACCAAGGGAAAAACTGGTTTTAAAAGAAGACTTAGACTACATTTGTTTTTGATATGATAATATTGTCTGGATCGGTTGAGTGAGGTTGTATCATGTGCTGCTATATTCTTTATTATATTTAGGTTGTTAGTACTTTTTGTATTGTTAGTTGTATTTTTTTTGTGAATTTATATATGATATATCTGTGAGTAATTTTGGTGGTATTTGTCTTTTGGATGTATTGTTTGGACCCCAGGAAGACTAGCTGTCGTCTTGGCGTCAGCTAATGGGGATCCTTTGAAATAAACAAATAAACAAATAAACAGAGAATCATCAGAAACCAACACACACACACACACACAACACACACACACACAACACACACACACACACACACCTGGAAACAACACAACACAACACACACACAGAGAAACAACACAACACAACACACACACAGAGAACCGTCAGAAACCAACACACACACACACACACACACAAAAGCAAACTGGGCTGCTGTCGTCAAATAAAATATAATAAATATTATTCCTCAATATTCAAACCTTCAAAATAAAACCAGGATCCGTTTTCATTATTTTACAGTTTATTTACATACATATAGCCTATAATAATAATAATAATAATAATAATAATAATAATAATAATAATAATAAAACACGCATTAAAGTATAAAATATGTCTCACCCAGAGGAGACACCAAAGTCTTTGTCTTGTCTTCATGTTGCAGACGGACAGAGAGACAGATGTTGGACATCTGCAGCCTCTGAGTGTCGAGTCCAGACTCAGAGAGGAGGAGGGAGGGAGGGGAGAAGGGAGGGGGAGGGTCTAGAGGAGGTGGATGAGAGAGAGAGAGAGAGAGAGAGAGAGAGAGAGAGAGATCCATCCATCTGTCTAGAGGAGGTGGATGAGAGAGAGAGATACTTTTATTTTATTTATATAGTGCTTAATCACAACAACAGTTATCTCTTTGCCTATAGCAGCGAAACTAACTATAAGCTTTATCAAAGAGGAAAGTCTTAAGTCTACTCTTAAATGTGGAGACGGTGTCTGCCTCCTGGACCCAGACTGGAACCTGGTTCCACAGGAGAGGAGCCTGATAGCTGAACGCTCTGGCCCCCGTTCTACTTTTAGAGACTCTAGGAACCTCAAGTAATCCTGCATTCTGGGAGCGTAGTGCTCTTGTAGGGTTGTAAGGTACTATGAGCTCTTTAAGATAAGATGGTGCCTGACCATGAAGAGCTTTGTAGGTGAGAAGAAGGATTTTAAACTCTATTCTGGATTTTACAGGAAGCCAATGCAAAGAAGCTAAAACAGGAGAGATGTGATCTCTTTTCTTGGTTCCTCTCAGAACACGCGCTGCAGCATTCTGGATCAGCTGAAGAGTCTTTATGGACTTTTTTGAGCAGCCTGATAATAAAGAATTGCAGTAATCCAGCCTAGAAGTACAGTGCCTTGGGTTCATCGTTAACATGAACAAACTGAGATCGATCTGATAAATAAGACTTAAACCAGCTTAGAGCAGTCCCTTTAATACCGATTAAATGTTCCAATCTCTGTAATAAAATATGATGGTCAATGATATCAAATGCAGCACTAAGATCTAATAACACCAGTACAGAGATAAGTCCTTTGTCTGATGCAATTAGGAGGTCATTAGTAATTTTCACAAGTGCTGTCTCTGTGCTATGATGACCTCTAAATCCTGACTGAAAATCCTCAAATAAGCTGTTGCTATGCAGAAAGTCACACAGCTGTTTGGCGACTGCTTTCTCAAGAATCTTAGAGAGAAATGGAAGGTTGGATATATCTATAGTTGTCTAAAACATCTGGATCAAGGTTGGATATAGGTCTATAGTTGTCTAAAACATCTGGATCAAGGTTGGATATAGGTCTATAGTTGGCTAAAACATCTGGATCAAGGTTGGATATAGGTCTATAGTTGTCTAAAACATCTGGATCAAGGTTGGATATAGGTCTATAGTTGTCTAAAACATCTGGATCAAGGTTGGATATAGGTCTATAGTTGTCTAAAACATCTGGATCAAGGTTGGATATAGGTCTATAGTTGTCTAAAACATCTGGATCAAGGTTGGATATAGGTCTATAGTTGGCTAAAACATCTGGATCAAGGTTGGGCTTTTTCAGAAGAAGTTTAATTACAGCTACTTTAAAGTGCTGTGGTACATAGCCTGTTAACTCTTTGGTGCCGGATGCGACGGCTACCGCCGGTTACTGCGACCGGCGGTAGACGTGTCGGCGCTGGCATCCGGCACAAACGGGTCCCGTTTGTCACCGCCCTCGCTGTCAAAATCCTCCTCTGTCGGAGACATTTTCTCGAACGTCTCTCAAAAAACATAAACAAACGCACGTGTATGTCTGGTTGATTGACATGATTTTCAGCAAACTACAGTACATTTTAGTGGTCACATGGCTTTAAATGGCCAACAAGACCAGCCTCATGTGCATTTGAACCAATGACAGTGCGTTCTCTGCTGCATGCGTCATGAAAAGACCGACGAATACAAAATGCTGTGCTGCGCCACGCAGCAGCCAGCGGGAGGTTCAAAGTTGCGCAACGCAGTAACCGGCGGTAGATGTGTCGTCGCGAAGCATCCGGCACCAAAGAGTTAATAAAGACAGATTGTTATATCTAGTAGAGAAGTGTTGACTAAGGGTAAAGCTTCTTTAAGTAGCCTAGTCGGGATGGGGTCTAAGAGGCAGGTTGATGGTTTAGATGAAGCCTAGCCGGGATGGGGTCTAAGAGGCAGGTTGATGGTTTAGATGAAGCCTAGCCGGGATGGGGTCTAAGAGGCAGGTTGATGGTTTAGATGAAGAAATAATGTAATTAAATTGATAAAGATCAAGTGAAGCAAAGCAGTCTAAACATACATCTGGTTTTACAACTGTTTCTAAGGTTCCTGAGTTTAGAGATAAGTCAGTGCCAGTTAAAGGCAGGTCTTGGTGGATTTTGCTTCTAATAGTTATAATTTTATCATTGAAGAATCTCATGAAGTCGTTACTACTAAGAGCTATGGGAATACTTGGCTCAGTAGAGCTGTGACCTTCCGCTAGCCTGGCTACAGTACTGAAAAGAAAGAATCTTTGTTTTATTATCTTCTTTTTTAGAGGGGCAACTGAGTCAAGTGTCATTCTCAGCGAGCCTGCTGCACTATCAACAAAATGATCGATTTGGGAGGGACTGAAATTAGCATAGGAGTCCTCCGTTACTTTGTGACTTGGTAATGAATTAAATGCTAATGAATCACATCCTTAAATTTAGCTACAGGGATTCTGTGGGAACACTATTAAATGTTCAATTTCAACACCATAGACCAGAACAAGATCGAGATGAGTCGGTTTATGAACACTTTGAGAGAAGCCAATAGAATCTAATAGAGAGATAAACGCAGTACTAAGGCTGTCATTCTCATCGTCCACGTGAATATTAAAATCCCCTACAATAAGAACTTTGTGAACTTTAATAATAATAATAATAATAATAATGATGATAAAGATAATGATAATGATAATATTGATGATAATGATGATAATAATGATAATAATTATAGTAATAATAATAATGATAATAATAATAATAATGATGATAATATTGATAATAATTATAATAATAATAATAATGATAATAATAATAATAATAATGATAATAATGATAATAATAATGATAATAATATTGATAATAATTATAATAATAATAATAATAATAATGATAATAATAATAATAATGATAATGATGATAATGATGATAATAATAATGATAATGATAATAATGATAATAATAATAATGATAATGATAATAATGATGATAATAATGATAATAATGATGATAATAATAATGATAACTAGTGGAGAGAAGATCAGAATATAACAACACAGCTATCAGGGCATGAGGAGGAGGAAACAGCTTGGCTCTGAAACATGTTCACGACGAGGCAGAGTGAATGCGCTGGTGATATTTAAGGTCACCACTCCGAGAAAACGTTTTTCCACATTGTTCACACCAGTACGGCTTCTCTCCAGTGTGAATGCGCTGGTGTCTTTTAAGGTCACCACTCTGAGAAAACGTTGCCCCACATTGTTCACAGCTGTAAGGTTTCTCTCCAGTGTGAATGCGTTGATGTACTTTTAGGGTACTCAGTAGTGTGAAAGCTGCCCCACATTGATCACAGCTGTACGTCTTCTCTCCAGTGTGAACTCTCTGATGAATCTTTAAATATCCTGATGTTGTGAATGATTTGTCACAGTGTTGACAGTGGTGATGTTTGGGTCCCTCTCCTCTTCTCTGTTTCTATAGCAACAGACAAACAGAGAGAGATAGTGAACAACTTTCTTTAGACCCTCAACTTGCTCTCACTCCCAATTTAAATTTTTATTTATAATGACATGAAGGTAAATGTTTGCCAATTGCAAACATGTTATTATGGAAGCAAATGTAATTTTCATAACTTTTATAAGTTCCGGAACATTGTACATTTTCAGGCTAATTGTAGTGAAATAAGTGTAATGCTGTAATGAAACAGCGAGAGAAAGCGTGGCAGATGATGGCGGACTGACTGAATGTGTAAGCAGCCTAAAAATAGACATTTACTGACCACTGCTCTGTAACGGTCATAATCTTACCATTCAAGGAGTTAGGCTACTAATCATTTACACTAATTAACAGCTGTAGCCTACTCTTTGCCTTAAAGTGAGCAGAAGATAATGTGAGTCAGGAGATTTACCATGAAGATAAATTACAACCACTTATCTACAATGCTAGACCCTCTAATGCAGAGCCGGAGCTAGCGTGAAGGCTAAGCTACTGAGGAAGAAGTGGAGGTTTAACCGTCTATTCCTTTGTGTGTGATGGGGAATGGAAACCCCGAGCTACGTGGCAAGCAGGAAGGTGGGGGCCTCACGCTGTTCATCAATAATAGATAGATAGATTTCTGGGACTCTTCAGTCTGGAGTACCCTCTTTCCTTCACTCACCTCCTCCTCCCTGACACCTTTCCTCCTGCCCTCCTTCTTCTTCTCCTCCGTCTCCTTGTGTGTCTGCATGTACTCGGTGATAAGGTCCAGGTCCAGGTTGTCTTGTGGCTCCCATGTGTTATCCTCACTGGAAAGGTGAGAGCAGACAGAAGAACATCTCTGTTCTCAGTAAACATAATACAGCATGTTTTCTGCCACATGGCATTGTGTTGTCGTTGGTTACGTCCCACTTTGTAACACAGTAATACAACAGAGACCTTATTTATTGATACTGATTGATTTCAATGTTGATCGATCCAACACCAAAGATTATTTTGTACCTTAAAATAATGTTTCCAAAATCGTTTCAGTGGTTCATTAACTTGTTGGAATGAGACATAAGAATAATGTTAACAACTCTGGGCTAACCCACAAATTCGTCAGTAACGTTAACTGTATAGACACCGCTGTCTTCTGCCTCTGTCCCCCGGCGCTACAAGGCTTCAGTCGGGATGAGAGCTGACAACAGCCCCCCCACCGGGAAAACATCCACAGTCAGCCCCCAGCAGCTAGCAACCATCCACTATCACACCAAGTATTAATATTACAGACTCATACTTACTCTGAGAACCCCTTCCATTTCAGCAGAAACTCTACTCTTCCCTTCACCACTCTGCAGTCCAACACCTTCTCCACCACATACTCCTCCTCCTCCTCCTTCACTGCTGCAGGCTGCTCCTCCTCCTCCTCCTCTTCCTCCATCACTGCTACAGGCTGCTCCTCCTCCTCCTCTTCCTCCTTCACTCCTGAAGCACCGGCAGAAGGTGTTGCAGGCTGCTCCTCTTCCTCCATCACTGCTGCAGGCTGCTCCTCTTCCTCCATCACTGCTGCAGGCTGCTCCTCTTCCTCCATCACTGCTGCAGGCTGCTCCTCTTCCTCCATCACTGCTGCAGGCTGCTCCTCCTCTTTCTTGCCCTTATTTCCTGCTCCGGTCGCCATCTTGCCGTTTGTGAAGGAGTGGGGGGGGACATGCAGAGATAATGATTTAAGGGTTAGAAGACCTAATGGGAGGTGTGAGTGAATTCTAGTTGACCATGTTTTACTAGATGTTTGGGAGTGATTGGAGCAGGATGGCTGAGGACGAAGTAATGTTACACAGACTGATACACTGGTAAGAGCCATGGATGCAGCTCATTGAAATAGTGTGTGTGTGTGTGTGTGTGTGTGTGTGTGTGTGTGTGTGTGTGTGTGTGTGTGTGTGTGTGTGTGACTGGTCTATGTCAACATGCACACGTGTTTCTTCTATCAGGGTGAACAGTTCCTTCCTGAGACTATGTAGCAGAGCCAAAGTCTTCGTCCAGAGCTTAGCCCCGCCCACGACTATTCTGATTGGTTTAAAGAAAACAAGCCAGAGCGTTTCTTCTACAGTAAAAGAACGAAGGGAAACCTCCAAGTTAAAGCTGTTTTTAACTTTAATAAATGAAAACATCTTTCTAAAAGACAACGAGGAATCCTGTTAAATAATCCTGATTTCCATAGAAACCAAAGTAATTGGGATTCATATCTCTTTCCCTAACGTACGACTCGGAAAAGCTTCAAATGATCAAAGAAAATATATTTCAGGCAACGCACTAGGGCTCGGTCTATTTGCTGGATTGTTCCGAGGTGACTGTCGGTAGCTAACGTTGAGAAGATTTGATTTAATTCAGTGGTGAAGGCTCCATATCAAGCTGTTTAATTATCATCTGTTGTCTCAGTGACATATTCTCAAATAGAAAAAGTTAACAGCAACCAATAGAATTAAAGTAGGTAAACAGATTTAAAAAAACTGTATTTTTACTGTAACACTGAACACATTCAAAATAAATTATTTAACGGTTACAAACAACAACAACGGAAACACTACAAAATCAAACGTAATATAGAATATACATAATTATTATTAACAATAACAGAACCTTTCTTTCTTAAATATTATTTAAAAGTTTAAAACCTGAAAATGTAGAAAGTGTGTGTGTGTGTGTGTGTTAATATAGTGAGTACATTTCTTGTGTTATTATTATCTGGACTTATGGTTTAAGTAATGATAAATGTATATATTAACTCAATGTTTACATCACTCCAGTTCGGAGGTCTTTACACTGTTTTCCTGCCCCTCAAAGAATGTATTTCAAAATGTTTCTGCATACACAGAACCACGGGGGGAGTCCAGGTTCAAATATACACACGTTATCCTTTAAATATAAATATAAAATATAAAAATGGGCGTGGACAGGGAGGGATAAGAGGCTGATTCACATATGCACACTTGTAGGTAACATGTGATTTATAAACAGAATATTACTTACAGATGTGCATGCGCATGGTTTTATAAATCTGATTTATTTTATTTTATTATATGCACGGTTTTATAAATGAAACCCCGGGTTATTTACATGGAGTCTGGTGGAGATATGCTGCTCTATACACGCTAAAAGTAGTGATTATTTACATGGAGTCTGGTGGAGATATGCTGCTCTATACACGCTAAAAGTAGTGATTATTTACATGGAGTCTGGTGGAGATATGCTGCTCTATACACGCTAAAAGTAGTGATTATTTACATGGAGTCTGGTGGAGATATGCTGCTCTATACACGCTAAAAGTAGTGATTATTTACATGGAGTCTGGTGGAGATATGCTGCTCTATACACACTAAAAGTAGTGATTATTTACATGGAGTCTGGTGGAGATATGCTGCTCTATACACGCTAAAAGTAGTGATTATTTACATGGAGTCTGGTGGGTTTGGTGATGGTGATTTCTGTTTCATGTTAAACTAAAAGGATCTTCCTCTTTAACTAAAAGGTCTATCTCTGTAGGGATCCATCCCATAATGTTGTCACACACTTAGAATAATAATCTTTCAGCAGTCTTTCAGCAGTTTTAGTGGATGGAAACATTGTCTTATCGAGGAGTTTAATATAATAAATTACACATTATGACAATAGTGGTTTGATGCTACCATGGTAGCGCCGCTAGCTCTCCCATTCAAAAGGGCAATTGCACTGAAAAACGAGAATACGGCAAATCAATACAAAAAATGCTTTTAAACCAAAGTTTTGACTCTGGGACATTCACAAAAAGACCCTAGTTCTATTTTTAGAAGTTGAAAGCTGAAATGTAACAACTGTGTAACTTTGTGTGAGAATAGCAGTTAAAGAACAAATCTACTACTACGATCATAAAGTTACATGTAAACAGAACTATGAAGCTTTTAACCCTCATGTTGTCCCCATGTTGTCCTCATGTTGTCCTCATGTTGTCCCCATGTTGTCCTCATGTTGTCCTCATGTTGTCCTCATGTTGTCCTCATGTTGTCCCCATGTTGTCCCCATGTTGTCCTCATGTTGTCCCCATGTTGTCCCCATGTTGTCCTCATGTTGTCCTCATGTTGTCCCCATGTTGTCCCCATGTTGTCCTCATTTTGTCCTCATGTTGTCCTCATGTTGTCCCCATGTTGTCCTCATGTCCTCATGTTGTCCTTATGCTGTCCTCATGTTGCCCTCATGTTGTCCTCATGTTGCCCTCATGCTGTCCTCGTGTTGTCCTCATGTTGTCCCCATGTTGTCCTCATGTTGCCCTCATGTTGTCTTCATGTTGCCCTCATGTTGTCCCCATGTTGTCCTCATGTTGTCCTCATGTTGCCCTCATGTTGCCCCCATGTTGTCCTCATGTTGCCCTCATGTTGTCCTCATGTTGTCCTCATGTTGTCTTCATGTTGTCCCCATGTTGTCCCCATGTTGTCCTCATGTTGTCCTCATGTTGTCCCCATGTTGTCCCCATGTTGTCCTCATGTTATCCTCATGTTGTCCCCATGTTGTCCCCATGTTGTCCTCATGTTGCCCCCATGTTGTCGTCATGTTGTCCCCATGTTGTCTTCATGTTGCCCTCATGTTGTCCTCATGTTGCCCTCATGCTGTCCTCATGTTGCCCCCATGTTGCCCTCATGCTGTCCTCATGTTGCCCTCATGTTGTCCTCATGTTGTCCTCATGTTGTCCTCATGTTGCCCTCATGTTGTCCTCATGTTGTCCTCATGTTGTCCTCATGTTGCCCTCATGTTGTCCCCATGTTGTCCCCATGTTGCCCTCATGTTGTCCTCATGTTGTCTTCATGGTGTCCTCATGTTGCCCTCATGTTGTCCCCATGTTGTCCTCATGTTGTCCTCATGTTGTCTTCATGTTGTCTTCATGTTGTCCTCATGTTGTCCCCATGTTGCCCTCATGTTGTCCTCATGTTGTCTTCATGTTGTCTTCATGTTGTCCTCATGTTGTCCCCATGTTGCCCTCATGTTGTCCTCATGCTGTCCTCATGCTGTCCTCATGTTGCCCTCATGCTGTCCTCATGTTGTCTTCATGCTGCCCTTATGTTGTCTTCATGTTGTCCCCATGTTGCCCTCATGTTGTCCTCATGTTGTCCTCATGTTGTCCCCATGTTGTCCTCATGTTGTCCCCATGTTGCCCTCATGTTGTCCTCATGTTGTCCTCATGTTGTCTTCATGTTGTCTTCATGTTGTCCTCATGTTGTCCCCATGTTGCCCTCATGTTGTCCTCATGCTGTCCTCATGCTGTCCTCATGTTGCCCTCATGCTGTCCTCATGTTGTCTTCATGCTGCCCTTATGTTGTCCTCATGTTGTCCTCATGTTGTCCCCATGTTGTCCTCATGTTGTCCTATATCAGTGTTCTTTTTAATTCCCCAAAATAACATGATTGATTCCACCCAACGCTCTTTGCCAAGTACAAATCTCTACTTTCATTAATTTTGAGGCGTCTTATTCAATTTTATAGCATTGTAAAACAAATGGAAGTGTTTTTGAAATAGTATTGAGTAAAAGTTGACATATTCCAGTCTGTGATTATCATTAACATCCATTCCTTTAATTTTAGTCTCAATAATTCCTAATTTCTGCTTTTCTAACTCAAACATTAGGTATAATTTCCTATAAATGAGGTTTATTGACCATAAATTCCAAAAATAACTGTAAAACTAAAGTTAATAAGTTAGTGTTACGTAGTGTTAAACGTCAAAAAAAGGTACAAACATTGACAAAAGGGACAAAAACGTAAGAAAAAGTTAAAATCATCGATAAAAAGCATCAACAAAAGTGTTGATTTTCATAAATGATCAGTAGATGGCGCCAATGTAAAATCAATGTTAGAGTTAAAATGCATTCTTCCAATCAGCTGATGAGTTACTAGAATTTAATTTATATAATATTTTTATACTGTCAGCACTTTTAGAGCAACACAATAACTGATAATCAATCTGTATTCATATTCTGGAGCAATTCGCTCTTGGAAACAAACAACAAC
>CM049389.1:22051884-22061884 GCA_026937815.1 Etheostoma perlongum | reverse complement strand
CATCTTCAATGCTCTAACTGAGGGAAGGAGGTTGTTCCCCAAAATCTCCCAATACATGGCCCCGGTCCTCCTCTCCTTAATACAGTGCAGTCGCCCTGTCCCATGTGCAGAAAAACACCCCCAAAGCATGATGCTACCCCCCCATGCTTCACAGTAGGGATGGTGTTCTTGGGATGGTCCTCATCATTCTTCTTCCTCCAAACACGGTTAGTGGAATTATGACCAAAAAGTTCTATTTTGGTCTCATCTGACCACATGAACAAAATAGCAGGGTGTTCAAATACTTATTTTCCTCACTGTATATGTCTGGTAAAGGAAATGTGAACTATACATAAGTGATGAGCAACACACACACAAACGCATGCGCACGCACGCACACATAGATAAACACACACACACACACACACACACATACTTAAAACCAAACATACTGAAGTAAAAGTAACATTATAGATTTTAAAAACTGGGGCTTTCCTTATGAAACGTGAATATAATGAAACCATACGCCTCTAAATACATCAACATATGAGCATAGATATCCAATAAAGAAGTGTTGGATTCTAAACATTAGCATTTAAGGTTGTTATGTAGTAAATCAGATGGTGCAGCGCTGCAATACATCTCTTTATACAGACTTTTATTTATTTTTGGTTAAATAAACCCCAAATGTTCTGATAGAAACTTTGAAAATGGGTCAAATTTGCCCGAAGACACCACGAGGGTCAACAGCTGGATGTGTAGCTGTTGTTCCCCTCCTGACCTGCAGGCGGCGGCCTTCTGTCTTTTAGACTTTTAATCTGAAAAGCCCCGATTTACAGGAAACAGGAAGTGTGGGGCTGGCGGCGGGATAGCTGTGTGTTTGTTAGCTGCCGAGCTTCTAGGTGAGTTTTTCGGAGACAGAGCTCCAGGTGAACCCGCACGCGTTCAGGTAAATATCTTAATAACTGCTCTTTTACACGGCAGCCAGAGCGCGTGCAAACAATAAGCGAATAGAAGCCCGAGCGGCGCATGCGTCAACACGCCGGGCTAGCTCCGCTGTTAGCTTGGTGGCTACCTGCTAGCTCCTCCGCTAGCTCCTCTGTTAGCTCCGCTGTTAGCTTCGTGGCTAACTACTATCTCCGCTGTTAGCTTCGTGGCTAACTACTAGCTCCGCTGTTAGGTTCGGGGCTAACTGCTAGCTCCGCTGTTAGCTTTGTGGCTAACTGCTAGCTCCGCTGTTAGCTTCGTGGCTAACTGCTAGCTCAGCTGTTAGCTTCGTGGCTAACTGCTAGCTCCGCTGTTAGCTTCGTGGCTAACTACTATCTCCGCTGTTAGCTTCGTGGCTAACTGCTAGCGTTAAAGTCTCAGCTCTCTTCTAATGAGTGTTGTGTTGTCTCATTTAACGTCATCTTTATGTGTCTTTAGTCAGTTTGTGAGGAGTTTACATGCTAGCAGCCTCGGGCAGGAGCTAACAGGCTAATTAGCAGTCCATGGTGCTTGTTTCTTAAAGCATTCATTCTTTTACTGCGAAATTCACTTTACAGTACTTCCATTTTCCAAGAAAGAAAATACTGAAATAGTCAAAATTTTACAAGAAACTGGAAAAAAAGAAAAAATAATAAAGTACAGTGACATAAAAAGGTCTAAAGAAGTTGTAATATTTCAAGAGTGTGTATATGTGTTTATGTTATGTAGTCTTGCCACTGGATGCCTAAAATTTCCTTCGGGATGAATAAAGTTATCTATCTATCTGTCTATAGTATCTAACTATAAGTACATTCAACCAATACTACGTTTCCTTCAGTTTTTTATGAATGCAGAACTCTAACTGAGTATTTTCCAGTTTGTTTTAATACTTTTACTGCAGTAAACAGAGTATTTGTTGTTTAAATTAAGTGCTTCATATAGACAGAAAAACACACACAGATGCACTGAAACATACACACACACAGAGACACACACACGTGTGTGTACATATATGGCATCCATCCACTGTGTGTGTTTTAGTCCAATGGGAGACAGCGACGACGAATTCGACCGGAGGAGGCGGGACAAGTTCAGGAGAGAGAGGAGCGACATGGAGCGGTCGAGAGAGAGAGAGGAGAGGAGGAGGGACGACTGGCCCGACAGGTACGTGCACACACCTGAGATTCACACGCGCACACGCAGACGGAGAGACGGAGAGACACACAGACGGAGAAATAGATGGACAGACAGAGAGAGAGAGGGAGACGGAGGGATGACATACTTGTTGTGAACGCCTGAGCTTCACAACAGAGAGACAGACGAGAGACAGACAGACAGAGAGAGAGATGGGTAGGGGCGGTTGCGGCTGAAGTGTCCTGTCCTTTTTCTTTGAAGTTGTCTCCTCTTCTGTCTCCTCCTGAATAAAGACGTCTGTTTGTGGGCTTCATCGAGCTGTGAATATCAAAGGAAGAGACGCGCTAGAATCCGTTTTTTCAAAACAAAACGTCAGACTCTGATAATCAATTAAACGTAAAGTAATGTTGTGTCTCTGTGTGTGTGTGTCTGTCTGTCTCCGTCTGTGTGTGTCTTTGTGTGTGTGTCTCTCTCTCTCTCTCTGTGTCTGTCTCCGTATCTGTGTGTGTGTGTCTCCGTATCTGTGTGTGTGTGTCTCTGTGTGTGTGTGTGTGTGCGTCTCTGTGTGTGTGTGTGTGTGCGTCTCTGTGTGTGTGTGTGTGTGCGTCTCTGTGTGTGTGTGTGTGTGTGTGTGTGTGTGCGTCTCTGTGTGTGTGTGTGTGTGTGTGTGTGTGTGCGTCTCTGTGTGTGTGTGTGTGTGTGTGCGTCTCTGTGTGTGTGCGTCTCTGTGTGTGTGTGTCTCTGTGTGTGTGTGTGTGTGTGTGTGTGTGTGTGCGTCTCTGTGTGTGTGTGTGTGTGTGTGTGTGTGTGTCTCTGTGTGTGTGTGTGTGTGTGTGTGTAGGGACTGGGACCGCGGCAGAGAGAGGAGGAGGGATTACGACCGTGGTCGCCGAGAGCGGTTTTCTCCGCCGCGACACATCAGCCCTCAGCACAAGCGCTTGAGGAGGGAGTGGGACGACCACCGGGGGGAGCCGTACCGCTTCGACATGCCGTACGGAGGGGGCGGGGCTCCGTTTCAGGGGGCCTCCGGGCTGGCACCCCGACCTCCCCCGCCTCCACCCGCACCACGGAGGACACCCGCTGCAGGCCAGGTGAGACCCGCCTAACACCCCAGGGAGAGACTGGGGGACACCGCTGATCTCAGTGCACCGCGTGTTTTAGGGGTGTTGTTACCATGGTAATGTTGGTGTCAGGGTCGGTGTTAACAAAGGTCTCCGTTTGGAGACGTTGAGACTGAGAGCAGGGGGAATGAGCAGGGGGGGAATGAGAGGGGGGGACTCCAGAGCAGGGGGAATGAGAGGGGGAACACCAGAGCAGGGGGAATGAGAGGGGGAAAGGCCAGAGCATCAGGTAGTCTAATATGTGCGTGTCTGTGTGTCTCTCTCTGTGTGTGTGTCTCTGTGTGTGTGTGTGTCTCTGTGTGTGTGTGTGTGTGTGTGTGTGTGTGTCAGGTTGGGGATGATGGATCCAGACCTCCCCCCCCCGGGTCCTCCCACCATGCGGAGCTTTAAGGTGAGTTGTTCTATTCTGTGTTTTATTTTTTCAAATACGTCTCACGTTTGCTGCATAAATTGCCAATTTCTGAGCAAAATAACGCGAGCTAGCATGATTTCATGTTGCATTCACTTCACACAAGAGCAGCCATTTTCCCTGTTGCCATAGGAACGTTTTTAGTGTGTGTGTGTCTCTGTGCGTGCGTGTGTCTGTCTCAGTGTGTGTGTGTCTGTCTCTGTGTGTGTGTCTGTCTCTGTGTGTGTGTGTGTCTGTCTCTGTGTGTGTGTGTCTGTCTCTGTGTGTGTGTGTCTGTCTCTGTGTGTGTGTGTCTGTCTCTGTGTATGTGTGTCTGTCTCTGTGTGTGTGCGCGTGTCAACACTCCCACAAACTGTCTCCTTTTCTGGTGTTTGTGCTGCTTGTTTGTAGTTTTATTGCGTAAACTTGGCGGAGTTGTAGTCCCAGACGTGTCTCTGTGTGTCTCCAGGAGTTCCTGCTGAACATGGAGGACAGCGTGGACGAGACAGAGTCGGTGAAGCGCTACAACCAGTACAAGCTGGACTTCCGGCGGCAGCAGCTTCAGGACTTCTTCCTGCAGCACAAGGAGCACGAGTGGTTCCGCTCCAAGTACCACCCTGATGACATCACGGCGCGGGGGGCGGAGTCTCTGAGCGCGCTCAAAACACGATTGGCCGTCTTCCTGTTCCTGCTGGACAACGGTTGGCTGGACGACGTGGCGCTGGACATGGAGCACGCGCCCGCCATCATCAAGCTGTTGGACGCAGGTAGGCTCGCTGCTGCAAAGGCTTCTGGGTAATAGAGTCCGCAAGGATGCAGGTAGAATCGCTGCTGCAAGGGCTTCTGGGTAATGGAGTCAGCAAGGATGCAGGTAGGCTCGGTTCTGCAAAGGCTTCTGGGTAGTGGAGTCAGCAAGGATGTAGGTAGGCTCGCTTCTGCAAAGGCTTCTGGGTAATGGAGTCAGCAAGGATGTAGGTAGGCTCGCTTCTGCAAAGGCTTCTGGGTAGTGGAGTCAGCAAGGATGTAGGTAGGCTTGCTGCAAGGGGGCTTCTGGGTAATGGAGTTAGTAAGGATGCAGGTAGGCTCGCTGCAAGGGGGCTTCTGGGTAATGGAGTCAGCAAAGATGCAGGTAGAATCGATGCAAAGGGGGTTCTGGGTAATGGAGTCAGGATGTTTTAGCTTAGTTGCTTTTTTCCCCGCGCCTGCCGTCACCAAGCTGCTGTAGACGGGCTGTAAACATCTAGTTAACTGCAGAGGCTTCTGGGTAATGAAGTCCGCAAGTGTGGTTTGACACACGTTTTGCTTTTAATTGTGAAGTCTTTCCTTGATTCTCGACAACAATAAGCCGTCTCCCACGTCCACAGCAGGTGGTCTCATTCAGACGTGTACGTTTGTGTCCCTGCAGCGGTGATAAAGATGGAGGGCGGGACGGACTTCGACCTGCAGGTCCTGGAGGTCCCGACGGCCGCGTCCGGCGGCGAGGCGAGCAGCAACGCCAGCGCTAAAGCTAACCCCCCCGCCGGCGCTAAGGCTAACCCCCCCGCGGGAGAGAGGAGTGTGGGGGACGCGGGCGGTCCGACGGGCTCGGAGACGCCGGGGAATCGGACGGAGATGGCGGCCAGGGAGAAGGGCGGAGACTCGGAGAAGGTATTCTACATATTATCAATACAACACACAGTGCTCATGGGAAATGTAGGCTCAGCACTGCCGGATAAAGATTGTTTCCAACCAAAAAAGGGGGGTCAATTTAACCCTCATGTTGTCCCCATGCTGTCCTTATGTTGTCCTCATTTCGTCATGTTGTCTTCATGTTGCCCCCATGTTGCCCTCATGTCGCCCTCATGTTGCCCCCATGTTGTCCTCATGTTGTCCCCATGTTGTCCCCATGTTGTCCTCATGTTGCCCTCATGTTGTCTTCATGTTGCCCTCATGTTGTCTTCATGTTGCCCTCATGATGTCCTCATGTCATCCTCATGTTGTCGTCATAATGTCCTCATGTCATCCTCATGTTGTCGTCATGTCATCCTCATGTTGCCCCCATGTTGTCCTCATGTCGCCCTCATGTTGTCGTCATGTTGTCCCCATGTTGTCTTCATGTTGCCCTCATGATGTCCTCATGTCATCCTCATGTTGTCGTCATGTCATCCTCATGTTGCCCTCATGTCGCCCTCATGTCGCCCTCATGTTGCCCTCATGTTGTCCCATGTTGTCTTCATGTTGTCTTCATGTTGCCCTCATGTTGCCTTCATGTTGCCCATGTGTTGTCCTCATGTTGCCCCCATGTTGTCCTCCCATGTCGTCCTCATGTTGTCCTCATGTTGTCCTCATGTTGCCCTCATGTTGTCTTCATGTTGCCCTCATGATGTCCTCATGTCATCCTCATATTGTCCTCATGTCATCCTCATGTTGCCCTCATGTTGTCCCCATGTCGCCCTCATGTTGCCCTCATGTTGCCCTCATGATGTCCCCATGTTGTCTTCATGTTGCCCTCATGTTGCCTTCATGTTGCCCTCATGTTGTCCTCATGTTGCCCCCATGTTGTCCTCATGTCGTCCTCATGTTGTCCTCATGTTGTCCTCATGTTGCCCTCATGTTGTCTTCATGTTGCCCTCATGATGTCCTCATGTCATCCTCATATTGTCGTCATGTCATCCTCATGTTGCCCTCATGTTGTCCTCATGTTGCCCCCATGTTGTCCTCATGTCGTCCTCATGTTGTCCCCATGTCGCCCTCATGTTGCCCTCATGTTGCCCTCATGATGTCCCCATGTTGCCCTCATGTTGCCCTCATGTTGCCCCCATGTTGCCACCATGTTGCCCTCATGTTGCCCCCATGTTGCCCTCATGTTGCCCTCATGTTGCCCCCATGTTGCCCTCATGTTGCCCTCATGTTGCCCTCATGTTGTCCTCATGTTGCCCTCATGTTGTCTTCATGTTGCCCTCATGTTGTCTTCATGTTGCCCTCATGTTGTCCTCATGTTGCCCCCATGTTGTCTTCATGTTGCCCTCATGTTGCCCTCATTTTGTCCTCATGTTGCCCTCATGTTGTCCCCATGATGTCCTCATGTCGCCCTCATGTTGCCCTCATGTTGTCGTCATGATGTCCTCATGTTGCCCTCATTTTGTCCTCATGTTGCCCTCATGTTGTCCCCATGATGCCCTCATGTTGCCCTCATGTTGTCGTCATGATGTCCTCATGTTGTCCTCATGTTGCCCTCATGTCGTCCCCATGTTGTCTTCATGTTGCCCCCATGTTTCCCCCATGTTTCCCCCATGTTGTCCCCATGTTGTCTTCATGTCGTCCCCATGTTGTCTTCATGTTGCCCTCATGTTGCCCTCATGTTGCCTTCATGTTGTCCTCATGTCCCCATGTTGTCCCCATGTTGTCCTCATGTTGCCCTCATGTCGTCTTCATGTTGCCCTCACGTCGTCTTCATGTTGTCTTCATGTTGCCCTCATGTTGCCCTCATGTTTTCCTCATGTTGTCCCCATGTTGTCCTCATGTTTTCCTCATGTTGTCCTCATGTTGTCCTCATGTCGCCCTCATGTTGTCCACATGTCGCCCTCATGTCGCCCTCATGTTGCCCTCATGTTGCCCTCATGATGTCCCCATGTTATCTTCATGTTGCCCTCATGTTGCCTTCATGTTGCCTTCATGTTGCCCTCATGTTGCCCTCATGTTGCCCCCATGTTGCCCTCATGTTGCCCTCATGTTGCCCCCATGTTGCCCCCATGTTGCCCTCATGTTGTCCCCATGTTGCCTCATGTCGCCCTCATGTTGTCGTCATGTCATCCTCATGTTGCCCTCATGTTGTCCCCATGTCGCCCTCATGTTGCCCTCATGTTGCCCTCATGATGTCCCCATGTTATCTTCATGTTGCCCTCATGTTGCCTTCATGTTGCCCTCATGTTGCCTTCATGTTGCCCTCATGTTGCCTTCATGTTGCCCTCATGTTGTCCCCATGTTGTCCCCATGTTGCCCTCATGTTGCCCTCATGTTGCCCCCATGTTGCCCCCATGTTTCCCCCATGTTGCCCTCATGTTGTCCCCATGTTGTCCCCATGTTGTCCTCATGTTGCCCTCATGTCGTCCTCATGTCGCCCTCATGTTGTCTTCATGTTGCCCTCATGTTGTCCTCATGTTGCCCCCATGTTGTCTTCATGTTGCCCTCATGTTGCCCTCATGTGTCCCTCATGTTGTCCCCATGATGTCCTCATGTCGCCCTCATGTTGCCCTCATGTTGTCCTCATGATGTCCTCATGTTGCCCTCATTTTGTCCTCATGTTGCCCTCATGTTGTCCCCATGATGTCCTCATGTCGCCCTCATGTTGTCCCCATGTTGTCTTCATGTTGTCTTCATGTTGCCCTCATGTTGCCCTCATGTTGCCCCCATGTTGCCCCCATGTTGCCCCCATGTTGTCTTCATGTTGTCCTCATGTCCCCATGTTGTCTTCATGTTGTCTTCATGTTGTCCCCATGTTGTCCCCATGTTGTCCTCATGTTGTCCTCATGTTGTCCTCATGTTGCCCTCATGTTGTCTTCATGTTGTCTTCATGTTGCCCTCATGTTGTCTTCATGTTGTCTTCATGTTGCCCTCATGTTGTCTTCATGTTGCCCTCATGTTGTCCCCATGTCGCCCTCATGTCGCCCTCATGTCGTCCCCATATTGTCCCCATGTTGTCCTCATGTTTTCCCCATGTTGTCCCCATGTTGTCCTCATGTCGCCCTCATGTTGTCCCCATGTTGTCCTCATGTTGCCCTCATGTTGTCTTCATGTTGCCCTATGTTGTCTTCATGTTGCCCTCATGTTGCCCTCATGTTGCCCTCATGTTGTCATCATGTTGTCGTCATGTTGTCGTCATGTCATCCTCATGTTGCCCTCATGTTGTCCCCATGTTGTCCTCATGTCGCCCTCATGTCGCCTTCATGTTGTCCTCATGTTGTCCCCATGTTGCCCTCATGTTGTCTTAATGTTGTCTTCATGTTGTCCTCATGTTGTCCTCATGTTGTCCTCATGTCGCCCTCATGTTGTCCCCATGTTGTCCTCATGTTGTCCTCATGTTGTCCTCATGTTGTCCCTATGTTGCCCTCATGTTGTCTTCATGTTGTCCTCATGTTGTCCCCATGTTGTCCCCATGTCGCCCTCATGTTGTCCTCATGTTGTCCCCATGTTGTCCTCATGTTGCCCTCATGTTGTCCTCATGTTGTCCTCATGTTGTCCCCATGTTGTCCCCATGTTGTCCTCATGTCGCCCTCATGTTGTCCTCATGTTGCCCTCATTTTGCCTTCAAGTTGCTCTCATGTTGTCTTCATGTTGCCCTCATGTTGTCCCCATGTCGCCCTCATGTCGCCTTCATGTTGCCCATGTTGTCCCCATGTTGTCCCATGTTGTCCTCATGTTGTCCTCATGTTGTCCTCATGTTGTCCTCATGTTGTCCCCATGTTGTCCCCATGTTGTCCTCATGTCGCCCTCATGTTGTCTTCATGTTGCCCTCATGTTGCCCTCATGTTGCCCCATGTTGCCCTCATGTTGCCCTCATGTCGCCTTCATGTTGTCTTCATGTTGTCGTCATGTTGTCGTCATGTTGTCGTCATGTCATCCTCATGTTGCCCTCATGTTGTCCTCATGTCGCCCTCATGTTGCCCTCATGTTGTCTTCATGTTGTCTTCAAGTTGCTCTCATGTTGTCTTCATGTTGCCCTCATGTTGTCCCCATGTCGCCCTCATGTCGCCTTCATGTCGCCCACATGTTGTCCCCATGTTGTCCTCATGTTGTCCTCATGTTGCCCTCATGTTGTCCTCATGTTGCCTTCATGTTGTCCTCATGTTGCCTTCATGTTGCCTTCATGTTGTCCTCATGTTGCCTTCATGTTGTCCCCATGTTGTCCTCATGTTGTCCCCATGTCCTCATGTTGTCCTCATGTTGTCTTCATGTTGTCTTCATGTTGTCCTCATGTTGTCCCCATGTTGTCCTCATGTTGTCCCTATGTTGCCCTCATGTTGTCTTCATGTTGTCCCCATGTCGCCCTCATGTTGTCCTCATGTCGCCTTCATGTTGTCCCCATGTTGTCCTCATGTTGTCTTCATGTTGTCCTCATGTCGCCCTCATGTTGTCCCCATGTTGTCCCCATGTTGCCCTCATGTTGTCCTCATGTTGTCCCTATGTTGCCCTCATGTTGTCTTCATGTTGTCCTCATGTTGTCCCCATGTTGTCCCCATGTCGCCCTCATGTTGTCCTCATGTCGCCTTCATGTTGTCCCCATGTTGTCCTCATGTTGCCCTCATGTTGTCCTCATGTTGTCTTCATGTTGTCCTCATGTTGTCCTCATGTCGCCCTCATGTCGCCCTCATGTTGTCCTCATGTTGCCCTCATTTTGCCTTCATGTTGCCTTCATGTTGTCTTCATGTTGCCC
>CM049389.1:22026884-22041884 GCA_026937815.1 Etheostoma perlongum | reverse complement strand
TCCACTGTCCTCCGTGGCAGTCGGTCTCTTTTCTGCTCTGCTCTGCTCTGTTCAGCGTCCCCTCTTCTTTCATTTATCCTTTTGGTTTCTTTGGCCTCCGGTTCCCTTGCTCCGTCCTCGGCATCGCCCCCCCACCTCCGCCTGGGCACGGCGCGAGCTTGGTCGGGGCATGAGCTGACCCGGCGCTGCAGCTGTTCCTGCCCCTTGGTCCTCCGAGTCCCCCTGCTCCTCAGCGTCACATCTTCTCCTCCTGCAGCGTGTCCCCCCTCTGTCCTGTTCCTCGTCCCTTTTCACTGGCCAGTCCCCTTCCACACCTGCTCAGCATTGAGCTCAGGTGTTTTCACCTGTCCTGCCTTGAGCTCATTTAGGTCTGAATAAAAAGGGAGGAGCTCCAGTCTTGGCAAATAATTATAACTGTTGTATAATAACAACAGTTCATGCAATAAAAAAGCTGTAAATAAAACTTAAGCATGCAATAAAATCCTAAAAACAAATGCCACAAGTCCTATTTAAAAAGGTATTCACACAATTCACAGCAATTATATTAATTGCACCAAATCCACCTTTGACACACACACACACACTTGCTTGAAGATAGTCCGCTGACGTTATGACTTTGTCCTGTGTGTGTGTGTGTGTGTGTGTGTGTGTGTGTGTTGTGTGTGTGTTTTGCAGGTGGCGGACCTTCCTACCCTCCCAACCAGTTTGGAGCGGGGCGTGGTAACTATGACAACTTCAGAGGTCATTTAGGTGGAGGAGGAGGGTTTCCTGGGAAACAACGAAATAACAACAACAGGTAGAGAAAATGCACACACAGACACACACACACACAACTTATTGATTATGCACTGACTGATTATTGTGTGCGTGTGTGTGTGTGTGTGTGTGTGTGTGTGTGGGTGTGTGTGTGTGTGTGTGTGTGTGTGTGTGTGTGTGTGTGTGTGTGTGTGTGTGTGTGTGTGTGTGTGTGTGTGTGTGTGTGTGTAGGGGCGTGCGAGGCGACCCCCGACCAATCATTGAGTACAGAGACCTCGACGCTCCGGACGACCTCGACTTCTTTTAAACTCCCACAGGATGTTTTTTTTTTTTTAAACCATTTTTATTCCTACATTTCCCATGATTCTTTTCATCCTCCCTCCATCATTGTTTTTCTTTTCTTAGTTGTGTGTGTGTGTGTGTGCGTGCGTGCGTGAGTTTTTGTCACTAGTGAAGTAAATCTGATTGAACTTTTCAATAAAGATCCAGGAGACTGATGAACATCTTGTGTGTTGCTATGGTTACTACGTATGTTCCATACGTAAGTTTTTGGAAATATATTGCCCTTTACGTTATTTTCCTTTGAATTATTACAACTTTTTCCGTGAAATTTCACAACCTCTGGATGGCAGAGACTAGACCGTAAATATGCTAGTTTGTATGTTTTACGCGTGTGTCCGTGAATTGATGTGGTCTGCAAAAGCATTCACACACACACACACACACACACACACACACACACACCTCCCCCCTTCCTTTTCAGATCTCCCATGCCCGGCTTCCCTGGTACACACACACACAAAACACCGGGCGGTGGGGGAAGGTTCTGTCCAGACCTGAATATCTCTGTCTGAGATATAGAGATCTAGATATATGCTATTTTGCAAGTTCTCCCACTTAGAAATCATGGAGGGGTCTGAAATTGTCCTCGTAGGTGCATGTCCACTGTGAGAGACATAATCTAAAAAAAAACATCCAGAAATCACAACTGTATGATTTTTTAACTATTTATTTGTATGATACAGCTGCAAATAAGTATTTGAACACCTGAGAAAATCAATGTTAATATTTGGTCCAGTAGTCTTTGTTTGCAGTTCCAGAGGTCAAACGTTTCCTGTAGTTCTTCACCAGGTTTGACACACTGCAGAAGGGATTTTGGCCCACTCCTCCACACAGATCTTCTCTAGATCAGTCAGGTTTCTGGGCTGTCGCTGAGAAACACGGAGTTTGAGCTCCCTCCAAAGATTCTCTATTGGGTTTAGGTCTGGAGACTGGCTAGGCCCCCCCAGAACCTTGATCTGCTTCTTCCAGAACCCTCCTTGGTTCTCCTGGCTGTGTGCTTCGGGTCATTGTCATGTTGGAAGACCCAGCCTCGACCCATCTTCAATGCTCTAACTGAGGGAAGGAGGTTGTTCCCCAAAATCTCCCAATACATGGCCCCGGTCCTCCTCTCCTTAATACAGTGCAGTCTCCCTGTCCCATGTGCAGAAAAACCCCCCAAAGCATGATGCTACCCCCCCATGCTTCACAGTAGGGATGGTGGTCTTGGGATGGTCCTCATCATTCTTCTTCCTCCAAACACGGTTAGTGGAATTATGACCAAAAAGTTCTATTTTGGTCTCATCTGACCACATGACTTTCTCCCATGACTCCTCTGGATCATCCAAATGGTCATTGGCAAACTTAAGACGGCCTTGACATGTGCTGGTTTAAGCAGGGGAACCTTCCGTGCCATGCATGATTTCAAACCATGACGTCTTAGTGTATTACCAACCCTAACCTTGGAAACGGTGGTCCCAGCTCTTTTCAGGTCATGGACCAGCTCCTCCCATGTAGTTCTGGGCTGATTTCTCACCTTTCTTAGGATCATTGAGACCCCACGAGGTGAGATCTTGCATGGAGCCCCAGTCCGAGGGAGATGGACAGTCATGTTTAGCTTCTTCCATTTTCTAATGATTGCTCCAACAGTGGACCTTTTTTCACCAAGCTGCTTGGACATGTCCCCGTAGCCCTTTACAGCCTTGTGGAGGTGGACAATTTTTTCTCTAGTGTCTTTGGACAGGTCTTTGGTCTTGGCCATGTTAGTAGTTGGATTCTTACTGATTGTATGGGGTGGACAGGTGTCTTTATGCAGCTAACGACCTCAAACAGGTGCATCTAATTTAGGATAATAAATGGAGTGGAGGTGGACATTTTGAAGACAGACTAACAGGTCTTTGAGGGTCAGAATTCTAGCTGATAGACAGGTGTTCAAATACTTATTTGCAGCTGTATCATACAAATTAATAGTTAAAAAATCATACATTGTGATTTCTGCATGTTTTTTAGATTATGTCTCTCACAGTGGACATGCACCTACGAGGACAATTTCAGACCCCTCCATGATTTCTAAGTGGGAGAACTTGCAAAATAGCAGCGTGTTCAAATACTTATTTTCCTCACTCTATATCTCTATCTGTCTCTTTGTCTTCACACTCTGGCAGTTTATTTACATTGAAAGTGCAAAAGAGATTCCGATATCATTTCCTTAAGTGCAGAATGACTGACCTCCCCCCCCTGCTGCGGAACAACGATGGTAAACATGATTTGCTTATTGCAATTTAGCATAAATGTATCATCTCCCGTGAATTTGCAACATGCAAAGAAGCCAACACACGACTCATCTCAGGGATGTGTTGACGTGTTCGGGCGAGACATCAGTGAACCATCCAGAGACGGACGGAGGTAAAGGTGAGTGGTCCTTCATGTCAAATATTCAAACCTTTATTTAGTTTCCAAGAGAAAAAACACTTAACTGTTGGTGTGAGCTGCAGCTTGTTGATGTCGGCTGTAGACATCTGCCTTCCAGACGCGTGGGAAGGTATTTTCTGCAGGTGGTGCTGGGGGTGGTGTTGTATTACTCTGATATTTATCCTTATTTCTTATCATCCATCTTTCTCTTCCTCTTCTCCTCTTCTCCAGGCCTTCCTAACAACATGTCTGCCAACTCCTCTTCCACCAACGCCACCCTCGAGCCTCTGTATCACTGCTTTGACGTTCCCATCACTTTCTTCATCTCGGTTTCCTTTATCGCCGCCAAAATCCTCCTCTTCCTCCCTCTCTTCACTCTCATCCTCTATGTGGTGCACCGGCGGCGGCGCTCCGTCACGCCGAGCCACTCGGACATCTTCACCTTCCACATGGCAGCCGTGGAGCTCATCAGTTTCTTGGGCAGTTGTATCTTCTGTTGCGCGTTTTACTCCGATCTCCCAGAGATGAAAATCGTGGGTTTCTATGCGCTACACATCATTTTCCCTGGACAGATTCTGTTTCACGTCCTCACCTGCGTGGAGCGCTACCTGGCTGTCGTTCACCCCGTCACCTACCTGGGGCTGAAACAGTCGGGTGGGGTCAGGATCAGAAACATCAGCTGCGGGTGTGTCTGGCTGCTGTGCGTCGGATGGAGCGGTGTTCTAGCTCTTTATGTGCCCGAGTTACCTACCATTCCATTTCTCAGCCTCTTGATTTTCTCCTTACTCGTCGTCTTCTTCTGCAGCATTTCTGTTCTCTGCGTTCTGATTCGTCCAGGGCCGGGGGAAGTGGGCGGGGACAGGGAGCGGGTTGACCAATCAAAGCAGAGAGCTTTCTGCACCATCATGGCCGTCCTGGGAGTGCTGTTGCTGATGTTTGCGGTGTCGCTGGGTGGTTGTGCGTTGTACGCTGCGTCACTTTTAAACTACACCGTCACCTGTGTGGTGTTGGCGTCTGCACTCTGGTTGAATATGCCCAGCAGTCTGGTGTTGCCCCTGCTGTTTCTGCACCGGGCGGGAAAACTAGGGTGTTGTTCCAACGCTGAGTGACTTCAAGATGAAGTCCAGTTCAGACCAAAGACGGAAAACTCTGGACTAGTCCGTCTCGGCTCGACTCTAACAGATAGTAGATCAGAGAAAACGGTTTCTAGGTTGTATCTCATGAGACGCCATCTTGTCTAGTCTCGGTGGTGGAAACTGGCAGCTTTCAGAACGCTGCAGACCGGTGGATAGCAAAGATCTGCGAGGAGCTGCGTTCAACTCGACTCGTCAAGAATCTTTGGTCTGAACTGATATTGTGATATTGTATAGCTTAGTTATTGTCAATAGAACCCACAATGTGCTAGTCTCTGAATGCTTTCTGACTTAGATTTTATCAAACAAACAAAAAAATTAGTCCATTGTTGGACTTGTTGAGGTATCTCCCTCTCTAGGACTCCAAGGGAGGTGACATACGTCACTCTCTGTGACCCTAAAGGAAGTGACTTCGATTTCAGGGACCGTAAAGGAAGAGACTTAGATCTCAGGGACCCTAAAGGAAGTGACTACCTCCCTCTTATGTACCCTGAAGGAGATGACTTACTTCCCTCTCAAGGACCCTAAAGGAAGGGACTTACTTCCCCCTCAGGCACCCTAAAGGAAGGGACTTACTTCCCTCTCAGGGACCCTAAAGGAAGTGATATACTTCCCTCTCAAGGACCCTAAAGGAAGGGACTTACTTCCCTCTCAGGGACCCTAAAGGAAGTGATATACTTCCCTCTCAAGGACCCTAAAGGAAGGGACTTACTTCCCCCTCAGGCACCCTAAAGGAAGGGACTTACTTCCCTCTCAGGGACCCTAAAGGACGTGATATACTTCCCTCTCAGGGACCCTAAAGGAAGGGACTTACTTCCCCTCAGGCACCCTAAAGGAAGGGACTTACTTCCCTCTCGGGCACCCTAAAGGAAGGGACTTACTTCCCCCTCAGGCACCCTAAAGGAAGGGACTTACTTCCCCCTCAGGCACCCTAAAGGAAGGGACTTACTTCCCTCTCAGGGACCCTAAAGGAAGTGATATACTTCCCTCTCAGGGACCCTAAAGGAAGGGACTTACTTCCCCCTCAGGACCCTAAAGGAAGGGACTTACTTCCCTCTCAAGGAGCCTAAAGGAAGGGACTTACTTCCCCCTCAGGCACCCTAAAGGAAGGGATATACTTCCCCTCAGGGACCCTAAAGGAAGGGACTTACTTCCCTCTCAGGGACCCTAAAGGAAGTGACTTACTTCCCTCTCAAGGACCCTAAAGGAAGGGACTTACTTCCCTCTCGGGGAGCCTAAAGGAAGGGACTTACTTCCCCCTCAGGCACCCTAAAGGAAGGGACTTACTTCCCCCTCAGGCACCCCTCTCAGTGACCCTAAAGGAAGGGACTTACTTCCCTCTTAGGGACCCTAAAGGAAGTGATATACTTCCCTCTCAGGGACCCTAAAGGAAGGGACTTACTTCCCTCTCAAGGACCCTAAAGGAAGGGACTTACTTCCCCTCAAGGACCCTAAAGGAAGGGACTTACTTCCCTCTCAAGGACCCTAAAGGAAGGGACTTACTTCCCTTAGGGACCCTAAAGGAAGGGACCTACTTCCCTCTCGGGGACCCTAAAGGAAGGGACCTATTTCCCTCTCGGGGACCCTAAAGGAAGGGACTTGCTTCCCTTTCGGGGACCCTAAAGGAAGGGACCTATTTCCCTGTCGGGGACCCTAAAGGAAGGGACCTACTTCCCTCTTGGGGACCCTAAAGGAAGGGACTTACCTTCCCTCTCGGGGACCCTAAAGGAAGTGATCTACTTCCTCCCGGGGACCCTAAAGGAAGTGATCTACTTCCTTCTCGGGGACCCTAAAGGAAGGGACTTACTTCCTTCTCGGGGACCCTAAAGGAAGTGATCTACTTCCTTCTCGGGGACCCTAAAGGAGGGGGAACTTCTTCCCTCTAGTGGATCCAGTAAAACAGAATATATGTAATAATGTATGTATAAGTCGTTTGAATTCTTAGATGGATTAGATGATGTTGGTAGGTTGGAAATAGATATTTTTAGTCTTTTTACATTACTGCTGAAATCCAAAGTTTACTGTGTGATTACAACAGATTAATTCCCAGTTTGTAAATCTAGTTCTGTTGATATTTTGTTCTTTGTGAAGTCAAGTAATATAATAATATATGTAATATATTCTGAGTGATTTTATTTGTTCTTTGCTGTTACTTGTTATTGTAAAGCTTATCCCTCCTGGTGTCCTCGGGTCAAATCTGACCCTTTAATAAATGTCTATATCTGAAATATGAGTTTCTTTTTAAACAAATTACCATAAAAATGGATTGGATTCCTTCAGACGCTCTTTATAAATACAACTGATCACTTTCATTCCTCTGATCTTAACTATTAGTCAAAATAATTCATAATTTCTGCTTTTTTTCTCAAATATTAGGTTTAATTCTATATAAATGAGGTTTATTGACCATGAATTCCAAAAAGTAGTAACACTAGTAAGGTGTAAATATACAAATAATATTTATACATTTGTAAATATACAAAATCACATGGTGTGTATATTTATATATATATAGAAAGATATATACAAAATCACATGAAAACTGCACTTTAACATATTTAAGTGTCTCATCTGTTCTTTCAAAGGATATTTACACGCATGTAAAACATCTGGAAAGGTAAAGAAACGGCTTCTTAATACATACAAAATACATCGATGTTCCCAAAAACAATAGTACAAAAACACAATATCACAATAACAAAGTCTCCAGAAGTTCGTCAGCGACAAGCGCCCCGCCTCAGTGTGACATCATCAACGGCCATCAGTCCTCGCCGTCCTGTCCACCGCTCGGCCTTCAACAACACCTGGACAACACAGACACACACACACACACACACACATGCACAAACAAATGCATACACACACTCACATGCACACAGACACACATGCACGCACACACACACACATATGTGTGTATATATATATATATACAGAAAAAAATGAACAAATACATATCTGAAAATTATTCATATCTCCAATCATTAATTCAAGTGTTTGTGTGCCTCACCTTGTCCAGAGAGTGCGTTGCCAAGGTAACTTGTGTGTGTCTCCATCCGTGTCCACCGGTCCGGCTCCAGAGGGCGGAGCTGTACCTGCAACAGCCAATCAGGAACAAGACGTCACACTGCCGATTCCAACGTAAAGTTCAAGTAAGATAGAAAAACATGCTGTTTTGAGTAAAAAAGATTATTGTTTCTATTATTGTTTATTATTATTTTTGAAAAAAGCAATATTTTTAGAATTTTTTGTAAAAATTTTACAAACTGTATAAGAATATTTTGAAGCAAAAAATTTAAAATTTTTGAAAAATGTCAACACCTAAAAAAAGAGCCCCTAAAACGGAGCCAGTGTTGTTGGTGATGTGATAATTAATTAACTGCGGAACCTTCGGTGTCTTCCTGTTTCCCGCACAAACAGCTGCAACACGCCCACGTGATGTCCCGTCAGCCAATGGGAGAAGGAGAAACACAGGTCACCGTGGCTCCAGGGCGGGACTATTTGGACGGCCAGTCGAGCTCCGCGGATGCTCCTTTGTCCCGCCTTCAGCTCTGGGACCGAAAGGTAACGCCCACCTGAGAGACAGTGGAAATACACTGGTGTTGAATTTATTATAATTAGAGTATAGCGTACCGGAAACAAATCATAGTATAGTATGTCGAAAATATAGAAAAAAAGTCATACTATAGTATTTGGAAAATAGTCATAGTATAGTATGTCGAAAAAATTCATAGTTTTTTTCGACATGATATACTATTGTTTTTTTTCGACATATTATACTATTAGTGTGTCTCAAATTGCGCACTTCTGTACTAAATACTAACTATTTGAGTACATAGTGCGTTCACATTGTCGAAGTGCGGTCAAATGCAGTGTACTTAAATACCCGGATGGTGCACCTAGAGTACCCGGGTGGTGCACTCAAAATGGTCAAAAAGTGTCTGTCTGTCTCTCTGTATATCTGTCTCTATTTGTCTCTGTCTTTCTCTATATCTATCTGTCTATATCTTTGTTGCTCTATCTCTCTCTCTCTCCCTCTCTATACAGTGCCTTGCGAAAGTATTCGGCCCCCTTGAACTTTTCAACCTTTTGACACATTTCAGGCTTCAAACATAAAAATATAAAATTTTTATTTTTTGTGAAGAATCACCAACAAGTGGAACACAATTGTGAAGTGGAACAAAATCTATTGGATATTTTAAACTTTTTAAAAATAAAAAACTGAAAAGTGGTGCGTGCAAAATGATTGGCCCCCTTGCGTTAATACTTTGTAGAGCCACCTTTTGCTGCGATTACAGCTGCAAGTCTCTTGGGGTATGTCTCTATCAGTTTTGCACATCGAGAGACTGACATTCTTGCCCATTCTTCCTTGCAAAACAGCTGGAGCTCAGTGAGGTTGGATGGAGAGCGTTTGTGAACAGCAGTTTTCAGCTCTTTCCACAGATTCTCGATTGGATTCAGGTCTGGACTTTGACTTGGCCATTCTAACACCTGGATACGTTGATTTGTGAACCATTCCTTTGTAGATTTTGCTGTATGTTTGGGATCATTGTCTTGTTGGAAGATAAATCTCCGTCCCAGTTTCAGGTCTTTTGCAGACTCCAACAGGTTTTCATCCAGAATGGTCCTGTATTTGTCTGCATCCATCTTCCCCTCAATTTTAACCATCTTCCCTGTCCCTGCTGAAGAAAAGCAGGCCCAAACCATGATGCTGCCACCACCATGTTTGACAGTGGGGATGGTGTGTTGAGGGTGATGAGCTGTGTTGCTTTTACGCCAAACATGTCGTTTTGCATTGTGGCCAAAATTTGGATTTTGGTTTCATCTGACCAGAGCACCTTCTTCCACATGTTTGGTGTGTCTCCCCAGGTGGCTTGTGGCAAACTTTAGACGAGACTTTTTATGGATATCTTTGAGAAATGGCTTTCTTCTTGCCACTCTTCCATAAAGGCCAGATTTGTGCAGTGTACGACTGATTGTTGTCCTATGGACAGACTCTCCCACCTCAGCTGTAGTTCTCTGCAGTTCATCCAGAGTGATCATGGGCCTCTTGGCTGCATCTCTGATCAGTCTTCTCCTTGTCTGAGCTGAAAGTTTAGAGGGACGGCCAGGTCTTGGTAGATTTGCAGTGGTCTGATACTCCTTCCATTTCAAAATGATCGCTTGCACAGTGCTCCTTGGGATGTTTAAAGCTTGGGAAATCTTTTTCCACTTCTCCACAACAGTATTACGGACCTGCCTGGTGTGTTCCTTGGTCTTCATGATGCTCTCTGCGCTTTCAACAGAACCCTGAGACTATCACAGAGCAGGTGCATTTATACAGAGACTTGATCACACACAGGTGGATTCTATTTATCACCATCAGTCATTTAGGACAACATTGGATCATTCAGAGATCCTCGCTGAACTTCTGGAGTGAGTTTGCTGCACTGAAAGTAAAGGGGCCCAATAATTTTGCACGCACCACTTTTCAGTTTTTCATTTGCTAAAAAAGTTTAAAATAGATTTCGTTCCACTTCACAATTGTGTCCCACTTGTTGGTGATTCTTCACAAAAAATAAAAAATTTATATCTTTATGTTTGAAGGCTGAAATGTGTCAAAAGGTTGAAAAGTTAGAGGGGGCCGAATACTTTCGCAAGGCACTGTATACATGTATATATATATATCTATCTATCTGTCTCTCTATACCTGTCTGTATATATTTCTCTTTCTCTCTCTGTATCTATATCTATCTCTCTTATCTGTGTCTCTATCGGTCTCTGTCTCTGTCTGTCTCTTTGTCTTCACACTCTGGCAGTTTATTTACATTTAAAGTGCAAAAGAGATTCCGATATCATTTCCTTAAGTGCAGAATGACTGACCTCCCCCCCTGCAGCGGAACAACGATGGTAAACATGATTTGCTTATTGCAATTTAGCATAAATGTATCATCACCCGTGAATTTGCAACATGCAAAGAAGCCGACACACGACTCATCTCAGGGATGTGTGGACGTGTTCGGGCGAGACATCGGTAAATCATCCAGAGACGGACGGAGGTAAAGGTGAGTGGTCCTTCATGTCAAATATTCAAACCTTTATTTAGTTTCCAAGAGAAAAAACACTTAACTGTTGGTGTGAGCTGCAGCTTGTTGATGTCGGCTGTAGACATCTGCCTTCCAGACGCGTGGGAAGGTATTTTCTGCAGGTGGTGCTGGGGGTGGTGTTGTATTACTCTGATATTTATCCTTATTTCTTATCATCCATCTTTCTCTTCCTCTTCTCCTCTTCTCCAGGCCTTCCTAACAACATGTCTGCCAACTCCTCTTCCACCAACGCCACCCTCGAGCCTCTGTATCACTGCTTTGACGTTCCCATCACTTTCTTCATCTCGGTTTCCTTTATCGCCGCCAAAATCCTCCTCTTCCTCCCTCTCTTCACTCTCATCCTCTATGTGGTGCACCGGCGGCGGCGCTCCGTCACGCCGAGCCACTCGGACATCTTCACCTTCCACATGGCAGCCGTGGAGCTCATCAGTTTCTTGGGCAGTTGTATCTTCTGTTGCGCGTTTTACTCTGATCTCCCAGAGATGAAAATCGTGGGTTTCTATGCGCTACACATCATTTTCCCTGGACAGATTCTGTTTCACGTCCTCACCTGCGTGGAGCGCTACCTGGCTGTCGTTCACCCCGTCACCTACCTGGGGCTGAAACAGTCGGGTGGGGTCAGGATCAGAAACATCAGCTGCGGGTGTGTCTGGCTGCTGTGCGTCGGATGGAGCGGTGTTCTAGCTCTTCAGGGGCCCGAGTTACCTATCGTTCCATTTTTCAGCCTCTTGATTTTCTCGTTACTCGTCGTCTTCTTCTGCAGCATTTCTGTTCTCTGCGTTCTGATTCGTCCAGGGCCGGGAAAAGTGGGTGGGGACAGGGAGCGGGTTGACCAATCAAAGCAGAGAGCTTTCTGCACCATCATGGCCGTCCTGGGAGTGCTGTTGCTGATGTTTGCGGTGTCGCTGGGTGGTGGTGCGTTGTACGCTTCGTCACTTTTAAACTACACCGTCACCTGTGTGGTGTTGGTGTCTGCACTCTGGTTGAATATGCCCAGCAGTCTGGTGTTGCCCCTGCTGTTTCTGCACCGGGCGGGAAAACTAGGGTGTTGTTCCAACGCTGAGTGACTTCAAGATGAAGTCCAGTTCAGACCAAAGGCGGAAAACTCTGGACTAGTCCGTCTCGGCTCGGCTCGACTCTAACATATAGTAGATCAGAGAAAACGGTTTCTAGGTTGTATCTCGTGAGACGCCGTCTTGTCTCGTCTCGGTGGTGGAAACTGGCAGCTTTCAGAACGCTGCAGACCGGTGGATAGCGAGGAGCTGCGAGGAGCTGGGAGGAGCTGCGAGGAGCTGGGAGGAGCTGGGAGGAGCTGGGAGGAGCTGGGAGGAGCTGGGAGGAGCTGGGAGGAGCTGCGTGTTTCAACTCAACTCGTCAAGAATCTTTGGTCTGAACTGGGGCTAATAAGGCTGGTGATATTGTATAGCTTAGTTAAGAATTTTTAGATGGATTAGATGATGTTGGTAGGTTGGAAATAGATATTTTTGGTCTTTATCGTAATACAATCCACATTAGGGTTGAAATCCAAATTTTACTGTGTGATTACAACAGAATAATTCCCAGTTTGTAAATCTAGCTCTGTTGGTAATTTGTTCTTTGTGAAGTCAAGTAATATAGTAATATATGTATATGTATGAACAGTGAGGAAAATAAGTATTTGAACACGCTGCTATTTTGCAAGTTCTCCCACTTAGAAATCATGGAGGGGTCTGAAATTGTCCTCGTAGGTGCATGTCCACTGTGAGAGACATAATCTAAAAAAAAAATCCAGAAATCACAACGTATGATCTTTTAACTATTTATTTGTATGATACAGCTGCAAATAAGTATTTGAACACCTGAGAAAATCAATGTTAATATTTGGTACAGTAGCCTTTGTTTGCAGTTCCAGAGGTCAAACGTTTCCTGTAGTTCTTCACCAGGTTTGACACACTGCAGAAGGGATTTTGGCCCACTCCTCCACACAGATCTTCTCTAGATCAGTCAGGTTTCTGGGCTGTTGCTGAGAAACACGGAGTAAGAGCTCCCTCCAAAGATTCTCTATTGGGTTTAGGTCTGGAGACTGGCTAGGCCCCCCCAGAACCTTGATCTGCTTCTTCCAGAGCCCTCCTTGGTTCTCCTGGCTGTGTACTTCGGGTCATTGTCATGTTGGAAGACCCAGCCTCGACCCATCTTCAATGCTCTAACTGAGGGAAGGAGGTTGTTCCCCAAAATCTCCCAATACATGGCCCCGGTCCTCCTCTCCTTAATACAGTGCAGTCTCCCTGTCCCATGTGCAGAAAAACCCCCAAAGCATGATGCTACCCCCCCATGCTTCACAGTAGGGATGGTGTTCTTGGGATGGTCCTCATCATTCTTCTTCCTCCAAACACGGTTAGTAGAATTATGACCAAAAAGTTCTATTTTGGTCTCATCTGACCACATGACTTTCTCCCATGACTCCTCTGGATCATCCAAATGGTCATTGGCAAACTTAAGACGGCCTTGACATGTGATGGTTTAAGCAGGGGAACCTTCCGTGCCATGCATGATTTCAAACCATGACGTCTTAGTGTATTACCAACAGTAACCTTGGAAACGGTGGTCCCAGCTCTTTTCAGGTCATGGACCAGCTCCTCCCGTGTAGTTCTGGACTGATTTCTCACCTTTCTAAGGATCACTGAGACCCCACGAGGTGAGATCTTGCATGGAGCCCCAGTCCGAGGGAGATGGACAGTCATGTTTAGCTTCTTCCATTTTCTAATGATTGCTCCAACAGTGGACCTTTTTTACCAAGCTGCTTGGACATGTCCCCGTAGCCCTTTCCAGCCTTGTGGAGGTGGACAATTTAGTCTCTAGTGTCTTTGGACAGCTCTTTGGTCTTGGCCATGTTAGTAGTTGGATTCTTACTGATTGTATGGGGTGGACAGGTGTCTTTATGCAGCTAACGACCTCAAACAGGTGCATCTAATTTAGGATAATAAATGGAGTGGAGGTGGACATTTTGAAGGCAGACTAACAGGTCTTTGAGGGTCAGAATTCTAGCTGATAGACAGGTGTTCAAATACTTATTTGCAGCTGTATCATACAAATTAATAGTTAAAAAAATCATACATTGTGATTTCTGGATGTTTATTTTAGATTATGTCTCTCACAGTGGACAAGCACCTACGATGACAATTTCAGACCCTCCATGATTTCTAAGTGGGAGAACTTGCAAAATAGCAGCGTGTTCAAATACTTATTTTCCTCACTCTATATATAAGTAATATATTCTGAGTGATTTTATTTGTTCTTGGCTGTTACTTGTTATTGTAAAGCTTAACCCTCCTGTCGTCCTCGGGTCAAATCTGACCCCTTTAAAAAATGTCTATATCTGAAATATATTTCTTCCATTCTTTATGATACAACTGATCTCTTTCATTCCTCTGATCTTAACTATTAGTCACAATAATTTATTGTTTCTGCTTTATAAACTCAAATATTAGGTATAATTCTATTTAAATGAGGGTTATTGACCATGAATTCCAAAAAGTAGTAAAACTAGTAAGGTGGTGGAGGTGGAAACTAAAAAAAAGTCTGAAAAATGGACGAAAATGTCAAGTTTTAGTCAGTTCAGGAGGACAACACGAGGGTTAAACTGAGTTAAGGCTTGTTTTACCTTACAACAATATATATATATTTTAAATCAAATAAAAAATCAGACTGGAAACCTACTTTGCTTTAAAGCTGGTTGATTCTTGGTGTGCAGCTCCACGGCCTACTTTAGTCTGTTTTAGTCTATTTCTGACCACATGTTAAAGGGGTTAAAGAGAGGCAAGGTGTCGTCGTGCTCACTTCCTCACACACATCGGCTAGTAGTTCACATTGGGCAGTGAAGCCAACATGATGCATTCAGGGTCAACCAGATTGTAGACGTACAGAAGCTCAGAGAGCTCCTGGCCTGGGACTGAAAGAGTTAACACAACGTGTAGTTGTGTTGCTATGGAGATCAGGAGGCGCCACTGTTTCTTACATTTTTCAATTTGAATTTTATTTATAGTATCAATTCATAACAAGAGTTATCTCAAGACACTTTACAGATAGAGCAGGTCTAGACCGCTCTATAATTTACAGATAGAGCAGGTCTAGACCGCTCTATAATTTACAGATAGAGCAGGTCTAGACCTCTCTATAATGTACAGATAGAGCAGGTCTAGACCTCTCTATAATGTACAGATAGAGCAGGTCTAGACCACTCTATAATGTACAGATAGAGCAGGTCTAGACCTCTCTATAATGTACAGATAGAGCAGGTCTAGACCACTCTATAATGTACA
>CM049389.1:22016884-22024384 GCA_026937815.1 Etheostoma perlongum | reverse complement strand
AGTATCCGGGGTAGAAGTAGTTGTTGTACTTGAAATAGTACTAGAAATAACAGAAGTAGTCGTAGGTATTGTTGGAGTTGTAGTTTCCATTGCAGTTGTAGTTTCCATTGCAGTTGTAGTTTCTAGTTCAGTTGTAGTTTCCATTGCAGTTGTAGTTTCCATTGCAGTTGTAGTTTCTAGTTCAGTTGTAGTTTCCCTTGTAGTTGTAGTTTCCAGCTTAGTAGTTTCCAGCTCAGTTGTACTTGAAGTAGTTTTAGTTGTTGTGAGGAGATTCGTAGTAGTAGCGGAGGTGGTGATGATGTTGGGAGTTGTAGTTCTTGTAGTTCTCGGTCTCTGTGGCTCCAGAGTTACTTTGAGTACAGCTGGAAGAAAACACAGACGCAGTATTTATACTTTAACCCTCGTGTTTTCTCCCGTCGACCGACTTTTAGTTTTCTGAGTCAAAATTTTAATTAAAACCTCGTTAAGACACTTTCCCCGAAGTTCTTTGTTGATTGTTTTGGACATTTTTGTTGTTTTGAAGTTTTTGAACTTTTCTCCAACAAAAGATCTTTCTCACTTTTTACGACATCTTTGTCGATTCTTTGTTTTTTTTGGATGTTTTTGTTGTTTTGTCCTACATTTGTCACTTTTTTCAGTTTTCTTAAATGTTTTTTTCCTACAAATGCTATAAAAGTAAATAAAACACCCAAATTCAATGAAAATAGTGAACTGATCAGTCATTTTTTGACATTTTTGAAGCTTTTGCCGACTTTTTTTGTCGCTTTATATTTGACATTTTCTCACTTTTCCCGTAGTTCTTTGTTGATTTTTTGGGACATTTTTGTGTCCGTCTCTTGTGAGGAGCGTCGTACGGAACCATCAACGTTATTTGTTTACAATCTGGTTGAAGGAAACCCAAATTTCTGACTTGGAAACTTTTTGGAAATGGGTCAGATTTGACCCCGAGGACGACGGGAGGTTAAATCCCGTTGACCACGAGCGAGATCACGTGTTCTCGGCTGATAACTCGTATACGAAAGATGAAGAAATGGTTTGATACCGTTACAGCGGCTGTCGTTGCAGCGGCACGTTGGCGAGGACGGGTTCAGGGAGCAGAACGGCCGCGTGTCCTTATCTGCAGGACAGAGGACACATGACATCATATTAACTATAGGACAGAGGACACATGACATCATATTAACTATAGGACAGAGGACACATGACATCATATTAACTATAGGACACATGACATCATATTAACTATAGGACACATGACATCATATTAACTATTGGACACATGACATCATATTAACTATAGGACACATGACATCATATTAACTAAAGGACACATGACATCCTATTAACTAAAGGACACATGACATCATATTAACTATAGGACACATGACATCATATTAACTAAAGGACACATGACATCATATTAACTAAAGGACATCATATTAACTAAAGGACACATGACATCATATTAACTAAAGGACACATGACATCATATTAACTATAGGACACATGACATCAAGGGACACATGACATCATATTAACTAAAGGACACATGACATCATATTAACTAAAGGACACATGACATCATATTAACTAAAGGACACATGACATCATTTTAACTAAAGGACTATGACATCATTTTAACTAAAGGACACATAACATCATATTAACTAAAGACACATGACATCATTTTAACTAAAGGACACATGACATCATATTAACTAAAGGACACATGACATCATATTAACTAAAGGACACATGACATCATATTAACTAAAGGACACATGACATCATATTAACTAAAGGACACATGACATCATTATTAATCTATTAACTAAAGGACACATGACATCATATTAACTAAAGGACACATGACATCATATTAACTAAAGGACACATGACATCATATTAACTAAAGGACACATGACATCATATTAACTAAAGGACACATGACATCATATTAACTAAAGGACACATGACATCATATTAACTAAAGGACACATGACATCATATTAACTAAAGGACACATGACATCATCATATTAACTAAAGGACACATGACATCATACATTAACTAAAGGACACATGACATCATATTAACTAAAGGACACATGACATCATATTAACTAAAGGACACATGACATCATATTAACTAAAGGACACATGACATCATATTAACTAAAGGACACATGACATCCTATTAACTAAAGGACACATGACATCCTATTAACTAAAGGACACATGACATCCTATTAACTAAAGGACATCATATTAACTAAAGGACACATGACATCATATTAACTATATATTAACTAAAGGACACATGACATCCTATTAACTAAAGGACACATGACATCATATTAACTAAAGGACACATGACATCATATTAACTAAAGGACACATGACATCATATTAACTAAAGGACACATGACATCATTTTAACTAAAGGACACATGACATCATATTAACTAAAGGACACATGACATCATATTAACTAAAGGACACATGACATCATATTAACTAAAGGACACATGACATCATATTAACTAAAGGACACATGACATCATATTAACTAAAGGACACATGACATCATATTAACTAAAGGACACATGACATCATATTAACTAAAGGACACATGACATCATATTAACTAAAGGACACATGACATCATATTAACTAATAGGACACATGACATCATATTAACTAAAGGACACATGACATCATATTAACTAAAGGACACATGACATCATATTAACTAAAGGACACATGACATCATTTTAACTATAGGACACATGACATCATCATATTCATATTAACTAAAGGACACATGACATCATATTAACTAAAGGACACATGACATCATATTAACTAAAGGACACATGACATCATATTAACTAAAGGACACATGACATCATATTAACTAAAGGACACATGACATCATATTAACTAAAGGACACATGACATCATATTAACTAAAGGACACATGACATCATATTAACTAAAGGACACATGACATCATTTTAACTAAAGGACACATGACATCATATTAAGTAATAGAACTTGTTTCTGCAACATGTTGGAGGAAATGGCTTTTAGGTTAGTTATTAATTAATAATTGAAATAAATTTTTTTAATACTGTTTATTGGAAATAGAATCTATTTTGTTAGTAATCAATACACAAAGGCACTGAATCCTTTAACTAAAGGACACATGACACACACACATGACATCAGGCATGCCTGCACACAGACACACACAGAAGGACACATGACATCAGCTAAAGGACACACATCTCCACCCTCCTCCACCCATCCTCCCTCACCGGTTAACTAAAGGACACATGACATCCGTTGATGGACACATGAGCCTGAAGCCGAGGTGACATTTACACAGGAAGCTGCCAAACGTGTTCACACACTTCCTACGGAGAGGACACACACCTCCGCCAGACACACACTCATCGATGTCTGCAGGGGGGAGAGAGAGAGAGAGACTCAAAGAGACATAGAGGGAGAGACATAGGGAGAGAGAGACATAGAGAGGGAGAGGATGATCTTCTCAATCAGCATGTCATCTTCATCATCATCAGCAGAGATAGAGACAGACAGACTGACCGATACAGGTGCGTCTGTCCGGTCCCAGCCGTAACCCTGGCGACGGACAGGTGCATCGGACCGCCCCACATTGATGACACATGACATCATATTAACAAAGCCGACATCATATTAACTGACAGTTGGCATGGTAACAGGTTCGAGCATCTTTAAGCATAGACAGATTATGTTATTTAACTTATTTAGTGTTTTATATGTCGGAGGGAGCCTGAACGCATCGCCTGTATGACACAAAAAGACGTAAAGATAAAGTGGTAGTGTGTGTGTGTGTGAGTGAAAGTGTGTGTGTGTGTGTCCGCCAGACACACACTCATCGATGTGTGTGTGTGTGTGTGTGAGACAGAGACATAGAGAGGGAGAGGATGATCTTCTCAATCAGCATGTCATCTTCATCATCATCAGACAGAGACCGATACAGGTACGGACAGGTGCACAGACAGAGACATAGGAGAGAGGACTCAAAAGGACATAGGGGAGAGACATTAGAAGAGGAGGGCAGACATAGAGAGAGGGGAGAGACATAGAGAGAGAGAGAGAGGGGAGACAGACAGAGAGACTTACTCCTGCAGCTGCCGTCTGGCTGCAGTGTGTATCCGTCCAGACAGAAACACTTGTAGCTGCCCGGCGTGTTCATGCAGCGATGCTTGCAGGGCCGAGGCTTCACGCCACACTCGTTCAGATCTGAGACACACACACACACACACACACCCACACAGAGAGGCACACACACACACACACCCACACAGAGAGACACACACACACACACCCACACAGAGAGACACACACACACACACACACACACACACACACACACACACACACCCACACAGAGACACACACACACACACACAGGCACACACACACACACACACACACACACACACACACCCACACAGAGACACACACACACACACACACACACACAGGCACACACACCCACACACACACACACACACACACACACACACACACACACACACACACACAGGCACACACACACACCCACACACAGAGACACACACACACACACACACACCCACAGAGACACACACACACACCCACACAGAGACACACACACACACACACACACACACACACACACACACACACACACACACACAGATAAACACACAGAGAGAGAGAGAGAGGTGGGGCGTGTGTTCTCTGCTTTCACTCTTCTGGTCAACTTGTCAGATTAACCTTTGACTTCTAGCGCTGTTAATCACAGAGAGCAGGTTAAGTGTGTGTGTGTCTGTGTGTCTGTGTGGTTGTGCGTGTGTGTGTGTGTGGTGTTATATTACAGGATGTGTGTGAAGCCCCAGTTTAAAGCCAGATGTTGTTTTATTGTCAGGATATGACTCATGATGTAGCCTCTAATCAGCAGATTAACAGTGTGTGTGTTTGTGAGTGTGTGTTTGTTTGTTAGTGTGTGTGTGTGTTTTGGGGGTCTTCAGGTAGGACACGTCTTTGCAGCTCAAACAAGCATGACAGGAATGTGTCTTTTTTTTTTTTCTTCTCAGAGGCATCATGGGAACTCTGCAGAGACACACACTCACACACACGCACACAATACTCTCACACACACACACACACACACACTTACCTTGGTTGCAGGCCTTGCCTGTGTATCCTAGATGACATTTGCATCTGTCTGGTCCAACACACTCTCCATGTTTACAACCCTGCTGACAATAAGCTACACACACACACACACAGAGAGACACACACACACACACACACACACACAGGGGGTTACAAACAGCTGCCGTTTGGACACACTTCCATCAGGTTCCCATATATTTCCATGCCCAAACGTTTCCGTGACGTTTCAGCAACCGTAACCATGACGATATTTAAGCCCATTTAACCAATCAAAGTAAGGATTTTCAAAATAAAGGTGCATCATAAAGAAGACAATGTGCACGGATACCGACGTATGGTTACAGCCCATAATATGTTGCTTCCACACACACTGGCCCAAACTAACGTGTGTGTGTGTGTGTGTGTGTCCTCACGTTGACAGCGTCCCCAGGCTGTCTGTCTCCAGCCCCAGCAACACTCCACGCTGTTTCCATAGCGACACAGACCCTGGGACAGCCCCGCCTGCTCCGCCCAGCTGCAACACAATCACACAAAACAATCACACAATTACAATACACATCTATGTCCAGGGTGTTTAGACACAGTGAGACAGAGACAACTTGTTGTGTGTAGAGTGTGTAACACTAGCATTGGTCCTCCGTCCCTGGGGAAACACGCCTGACAACTTTTTGAGCCTTTTTCCACCTTTTTGTCGTCATAATTTGACATTTTTTTGCGCCTTTTTAAACATTTTTGCGCCTTTTTTTTTACCTTTTCGTCGCTTTTTTTCCTTGTTTTTGTCACTTTTTTGTTGCCTTATTTTGACCTTTTTGTCGCCGTTTTTCCTCATTTTGTCTCTTCCTTTGTCGCCTGTTCTGAGAGGTTTGTTGTGCTAAATGTTTGGTGTGAGAAACGTAAAGAGAAGATTCAGGCGAGTGATTAAAGAAACTACAGCAAGGCCTGTGTGTGTGTGTGTGTGTGTGTGTGTGTGTGTGTGTGTGTGTGTGTGTGTGTGTGTGTGTGTGTGTGTGTGTGTGTGTGTGTGTGTGAGAGAGTGTGTGTGTGTGTGTGTGTGTGTGTGAGAGTGTGTGTGTGTGTGTGTGTGTGTGAGTGTGAGAGTGTGTGTGTGTGTGTGTGTGTGTGTGTGTGTGTGTGTGTGTGTGTGTGTGAGAGTGTGTGTGTGTGTGTGTGTGTGTGTGTGTGTGTGTGTGTGTGTGTGTGTTGCCTGTCTCAACATGAATCCAGAGGAACTCCCTCCACATACTTTCTCTCTCTGAGGAACTCTTCTTTCACACAGCGCTGGAACAAGTATCCACATTACTACTAATACTACAAATACCAGACCGTACACATACTGTGTTACAGTAGAAGTACTAATACCAGACCGTACACATACTGTGTTACAGTAGAAGTACTAATACCAGACCGTGCACATACTGTTACAGTAGAAGTACTAATACCAGACCGTACACATACTGTGTTACAGTAGAAGTACTAATACCAGACCGTACACATACTGTGTTACAGTAGAAGTACTAATACCAGACCGTGCACATACTCTGTTACAGTAGAAGTACTAATACCAGACCGTGCACATACTGTTTACAGTAGAAGTACTAATACCACACCCGTGCACATACTCTGTTACAGTAGAAGTACTAATACCAGACCGTACACATACTGTGTTACAGTAGAAGTACTAATACCAGACCGTACACATACTGTGTTACAGTAGAAGTACTAATACCAGACCGTACACATACTGTGTTACAGTAGAAGTACTAATACCAGACCGTACACATACTGTGTTACAGTAGAAGTACTAATACCAGACCGTGCACATACTCTGTTACAGTAGAAGTACTAATACCAGACCGTACACATACTCTGTTACAGTAGAAGTACTAATACCAGACCATACACATACTCTGTTACAGTAGAAGTACTAATACCAGACCGTGCACATACTGTGTTACAGTAGAAGTACTAATACCAGACACTACTTTAATGACACTTGATGCTTTTTGTTTACACATATTTGTGTTTTTAACGCATCGTTTAACCTTTTTTTTCAACATATTTTTTACGTATTTTTATACTTCTCCGTCCCAGTTTTCTGTCAATTTCTATGTATTTTTTAAAGCATTTTTAACAAATTGCTATAGTTTTTTATGCATTTAACGCATTTTTATGGTTATTTATGCTTTTCTAACACATTTTTGATGCCCCCCCAGTTTTCCAGAACATGCTTTCTTTGTACAAATGACAAACTTTTAATTGATTTGCATATGGATGATCCATTTTCTAC
>CM049389.1:21901884-22011884 GCA_026937815.1 Etheostoma perlongum | reverse complement strand
TGCCCTTGTCGGCCGGCTTTATGATAATGTTGGGGTCATTATTTAGGTCTGGTAGTGCTTTTTCTTCCTCTTTTGTAAGGTTGGGGCTGTCTTTTGTTACCCTGAGATTGGGGCAATTTAGAGGGGTCTGGTTCCCAGTCTGAGGGTAAATGGAAAGGTTTTTTTTTGAGTGGTTGGTGTTGGACCGAAGTAGGTAAATATTTTAAGACGCCTGTGGTACTGTGTAAGGTCCGATTTTAGGGTGTTTCTTTTGTTGGTTGGATTCGATGGGGCAAATGAGAGGCCTCTCTTAAGGAGTTGGTTTTGGAAATGTGTCAAATGTGTTGATGAGAGGTTTAGGACCTCTTTGTCCTGAGTTTTAGGGACCTCCTTAGGGGTCCCCTTTAAACTAAAAAAGACCTCCAGTTTTTCCACATTTCATTGGCAGTGTTGGCGGTCCAGTGGAGTTTATCCAGTCCCGTGGCAAATGATTCTTTTGGTAGCCTTGGGATTTGGCATGTGGTTTCTTTGATTAGGTGGTTAAGCAGTTTGATGTTGTCCTTGAGGGACTGAGGCAAGTCGTAGGAGTAGTTAATTAAAGGGACCATGAATGTAGCTTGGGGGAATGTGTCTCTAGCAGCTCGTAACATTGCCTGTAGATCCTTCTTTAGGTGGGTAGTATTGCCTATTTTACGATTGTTTAGGCCAATATGAGAGGATTACAGTTTGGACCCTGTCCGAAGTTGGGGTTTTATTCTTTATCAGGTGTGCTGCATGGCTTAAGTTGGCTCCTGGGTAACAGTCAACTTGAATTCGGGGATCGTAAATAGGGGTAGCCTTGAGATATTTGAGTCCCCTGCGATAAGGATTTGCCTGACTGGGTTCAGGGTCCAGTTTTTGTATTTGTTACCCAGATGTTCATGGGTTTTGAATAGGGAGCAGGATTTTGTTGGGTCTGAGGTTTTGTTGATGCTGCTTGTTGGTGGGGGTAGCAAGGGTAGGATCGGGCTCATTATTGTATTTTGTTGGTTTGCTGGTACGAGTTTTTCCGAAATATAGAGTGGCTCAGGAGACCAGAGTGATTGTGAGGAGTTGAGGCTCATTGGGGATCCAAAGTTTAAAGAGAATCTAAGTCTCTTCGTTGCACTTTTCGGTTGGGGGGTCGAGTGGAATTGTAGGAAAGGGTCTCCCTGTGTCATATCTGTTAGGGGCTGAGGGGTACGTTGAGGTGTTAGTTCGTTGTCCCGTGCCCTATCCTCTGGGGTTTGGAGGGTGTTTTGGGGAATTAGTTCCACTTCATGTGGTACGTTTCTTGGGGTTTGAGGGGTGTGTTGGGAAATTGGTTCGGTAGGAGGTTCCGTGGGGTTCAGGATCCTAAGGATTTCTGCTTTTGCTTCCGCAATGGTTCGGTCTGTGATCCTTCTCAGATCCCTTTTGGTCCATCTTATAGCGACTGAAAATGCTTCATCCCAGGCCTCTCTTGGGGTTGGGGAAAGATTATTTATACAGGTTTCCATAATTGTCCTGTAGTGTTCGTCAAGGATTTGGAGACTTGTATGTGTCCAGTTTTTTGTGTTACCGGTTTTAAGTTGATTTGTTAGTGGGTTTTTGTATGCCGGACGGACCGTGTGGACCAGGCGTTTTTGGGTTGCCCTGAAGAAGGATGGGGTTGGAGTCGTTGGTTCGATATTGGTGAATTTAAGGTTATGGTAACACTTCATATACAGTGTATATATATATATATATATATATATATATATATATACATATATATATATATATATACACTTCATGTGATTAATGTATTTTACAGAAATTACATAATTTATGCAAAATGCGTGCGCATTTGTATGATATGGGAGGAAATATGGTGTTCTTTTAAATCGTATAAAACAATGACCAGTCAGCGTTATGGATCTGTTGTGATGGTTAAGGTTAGGCACCAACAGTCTAACCAGGATTAGTGGGTTGGGTTCAAATAAGTCCGTCCAGGAAAGGAAAGTCCGGTGTTCTGGGACCAATACTTCACACCAATCTCCCGCCAAAATGGAAACATGTAACTTTTGTTTAAATCAGACTTCCTGTATCCTGATAATCTTAAACCACATTCAGAGACAGAAAATACAAAGAGTTAATGTAAATATAGATTATTAAATGAAAGGTCCACAGAGTGAGAAAAGACCATGTTAAACTACAAATTACAAAAAAATAATCTGTATAAGGCAAACAAAACCACGTAATGGGAACACGTCTTCAACAGATTATTCTCAACCCAAGGCTCACACTCTCTCATTTGGAGCTTTTGACCAAATTCCACAGCCTTCTTCAGCTCTTTAACTTCCCCCTGAATCAAAGCAGCTGTTTTAATGGGACTGAAATCTCATCCACTGAAGAAGCCTGTGGAATATGGTTCAAAGCAGAGAGTTAAGACTATTTACATGAATGACAGGACTACCCCTTCAAAGGGAGGGAGCGTAATATGTAGTCGTAGCCAGGATAACATCCATGCTGCTGGTCAGCCTTCAATGTGGAGAGAAGATCAGAATATAACAACACAGCTATCAGGGCATGAGGAGGAGGAAACAGCTTGGCTCTGAAACATGTTCACAACGAGGCAGAGTGAATGCGCTGGTGTCTTTTAAGGTTACCACTATCAGAAAACATTTTTCCACATTGTTCACACGAGTACGGCTTCTCTCCAGTGTGAATGCGTTGGTGGATATCTAGGACACCACTCCTAGAAAAGGTTTTACCACATAAATCACAGCTGTAAGGTTTATCTCCAGTGTGAATGCGCTGGTGAGATTTAAAGTTACCACTCTCAGAAAAGGTTTTCCCACATTGATCACAGCTGTACGGCTTCTCTCCAGTGTGAATGCGTTGATGTTTTTTTAGGTAACTCTGTAGTGCAAAAGCTGCCCCACATTGATCACAGCTGTACGGTTTCTCTCCAGTGTGAATGAGTTGATGTTTTTTTAGTGTACTCTGCCGTGTGAACGCTGTCCCACATTGATCACAGCTGTAAGGCTTCTCTCCAGTGTGAACTCTCTGATGAATCTTTAAATATCCTGATGTTGTGAAGAATTTGTCACAGTGTTGACAGCGGTGACATTTGGGTCCCTCTCCTCTCCGTTTCTGTAGCAATAGACAAACACAGAGAGTTAGTGAACAAGCTCCCTAAACCCTGGATTTGCTCTCACTCACAATTTTAACTCTTCATTAGGGCTGCACGATTATGGCCAAAATGATAATCACGATTATTTTTATCAATATTGAGATAACGGTTTTAATTATCACAACTATTTGTTGATTTTAACCAAAACAAATTATATTGTCTCATTGGCTATTTATAACTGCTTTCACATTCATATTATGCTACATTCTTCTTATGTTGAAGTTATATATACATACAGCTCCAACATATGTAAATGATAAATATATTAAATATATATATATTAACATATAACTAAGTTGCATTCAATAACTTCTTATGCGTTCTTCTTTGCGGTGGCGGCCGCAGTAGCAGAGTTACCACGGAAACACTGGTACAAATACAGGTTTCCTCTCATGCTTAACAATATACAGCTGTTAATAACAATTAAAACTGTTCCTCACTGCTGTGTGTTGGTGGAGGGCATGTGTGAGTTAATGATGGAGGGGCTGTGTCTCTCCCTGTGAGCTAACAGACACTAACTAGCACCCTAGAGCCCTGTGAGCTAACAGACACTAACTAACTATTTTCTCCAAGTCAGGGTTTGTCAGATTAAAGTTTAAAATGAAAGAATGTCGCCGCCTGGAGGTCAGCAGGGGGACAACAGCTACACATTCAGTACTCCAGGTACTTGTACTTCACTTGACTATTAAATAATGCACAGCATTTTAATAACTAAAATAATGTAGAAGAATAAGAAATTAAAAAATATAGATTCATTTTAAGCATTTATATTTATTTTTCCTACCAGCCTCCATTTAATTAAAACAGAAATGTTATGATTATTACCCTCACTTCATTCAAAGTGGACAGGACCTAAATAAAACTACCAAAAGCCGTCTTGGTTCATCTTTCCACTATTCCAACAATCACAACTGGTCTGGTTGGAATAAACTCTTAATTCACCCATTTACACATGGAGATATGCTGCTCTATACACGCTAAAAGTAGTGATTATTTACATGGAGTCTGGTGGAGATATGCTGCTCTATACACGCTAAAAGTAGTGATTATTTACATGGAGTCTGGTGGAGATATGCTGCTCTATACACGCTAAAAGTAGTGATTATTTACATGGAGTCTGGTGGGTTTGGTGATGGTGATTTCTGTTTCATGTTAAACTAAAAGGATCTTACTCTTTAACTAAAAGCTCTCTCTCTGTTGGGATCCATCCCATAATGTTGTCACACACTTAGAATAATAAACTGAGTCTTTCAGCACTTTTAGTGGATGGAAACGTTCTCTTATCAAGGAGTTTAACCACAGAAACGGCAGGTAGGATAAATCCACCAAATCAAGTCACAAATAATCAGCACGAGGCCTCGTTTTATTTCTTTTATTTTGTATTTAATTGTTCCACATTGCAAAACATTTAAAACAATTCAATCATTGATGTTATTCTCCAAGTCAGATGAATAAATCAGCTGTTTGCTTTCTATTTTCTGATTTTGTATGACATCATCAGTGTCTTTACTTTAAGTTTGAACAGACCTCAACAGATTTAAAACCACATTCAGTCACAGAAAATATGAAATGTCAGACAAAGATTATTAAAGTAGGAAAATATGACGTTAAACTCCAAAACAACAATAACTTGAGAGCGTACCATTAAAAATGGCCGACTTCTAGTATGTTGGTAATGATGAGAGGACTGTTTACACAAATAAGCGCAAATATTGAATTTGCGCTTATTAAACTCACAATGCTCAAAGGTTATAGTTTTTCCAACTTTTGGGAGTTTTGAAATATATAAGGGTGACAAAAATGTATTCCTAAAATGAAACTTACACCGAGTTCCTGTCAGCCAAAAAGAGTTGTTGGTTTCTAGAGAAGTTTTTACCAAATTAAATAAAAAATGTCAAACCAAAACATCTTTAAACGTCTTAATGTTTCTCCGTTGGGCCTTCTCCTTCCCACTGGGGGTACGTTGTGGTACCAAACCCGGTGCTAGTCTAAGAGGCAGGTTGATGGTTTTGATGAAGAAATAATTGAATTAAATTGATAAAGATCAAGTGAACAAAATAGCTAAACATATATCTGGTTTTACAACTGTTTCTGAGGTTCCTGAGTTTAGAGATAAGTCAGTACTGGTTAAAGGCAGGTCTTGGTGAATTTTGCTTCTAATAGTTATTTTTATCATTGAAGAATCTCATACAGTTGTTAATACTAAGAGCTATGGGAATACTTGGCACTATCAGATAGACATCATGTATAGAAGTTTTTGCCTATAGGCCTGTAGTTCAGCAGTGTAAACTCAAACATTAGCAATGTGGAGAGAAGATCAGAATATAACAACACAGCTATCAGGGCATGAGGAGGAGGAAACAGCTTGGCTCTGAAACATGTTCACAACGAGGCAGAGTGGATGCGCTGGTGATATTCAAGGTAACTACTCCGAGAAAACGCTTCCCCACACTGATCACATCTGTACCGTTTCTTTCCAGAGTGAACAATCTGGTGAGATTTAAGTTGATTACTACGAGAAAAGGTTTTTCCACATTGTTCACAGCTGTACGGCTTCTCTCCAGTGTGAATGCGCTGGTGAGATTTAAGTTCATTACTACGAAGAAAGGTTTTTCCACATTGTTCACAGCTGTACGGCTTCTCTCCAGTGTGAATGCGCTGGTGGTTTTTAAGGTCACCACTCCGAGAAAAGGTTTTTCCACATTGATCACAGCTGTACGGCTTCTCTCCAGTGTGAATGCGCTGGTGTCTTTTAAGGTCACAACTCTGATAAAAGGTTTTTCCACATTGTTCACAGCTGTACAGCTTCTCTCCCGTGTGACTGCGCTGGTGAGATTTAAGTACATTACTACGAAAAAAGGTTTTCCCACATTGTTCACAGCTGTACGGCTTCTCTCCAGTGTGAACAATCTGGTGAGATTTAAGGTAACCAATCTGAGAAAAGGTTTTCCCACATTCTTCACACAGGTAAGGTCTCTCTCCAGTGTGAATGCGTTGATGTCTTTTTACGGAACTCTGTAGTGCGAAAGCTGCCCCACATTGATAACAGCTGTATGGCTTCTCTCCAGTGTGGATGCGCTGGTGAGATTTTAGGTCACAACTCTGTGAAAATGTTTTTCCACATTGTTCACAGCTGTAAGGTTTCTCTCCAGTGTGAACTCTCTGATGAATCTTTAAATTTTCTAATCTTGTGAAGGATTTGTCGCAGTGTTGACAGCGGTGACGTTTGACTCCTCTTCCTCTCCGTTTCTATCAACAGACAGAAAAACCAAGAGAGTGAGTTAGTGAGGTGCCATGCTGTAGAGCTCTATCTTAAACTTGAAACATTCAGAGCATGTCTATGGAACTTTGTTTGACTGATGCATTACTTTTCTTAATTATCTGCCAACATCCCCATTATGGAGTTGCATTATGGGAAATGTAACATCCAGTGTTGGTTAGTTTGTGATGAATAAACTAAGTTTGATCAACTTATGTGTGGCCTCCATTTTGTTGCCAGCCTTTAGCCAGCCGGTGACAAATGGAGGATCATCCAGGATTTTGCCGGTAGATTGTAAATGTAACATTTTCCCACAGATTTTTAGCTTTCACTGGTTTCTGTAGGGGTTACTGTGTTGTCTTCATGTTGCTGGAACAGCTCTACTCCAGTAAAGTAAATTGGAACCATTGTCCCTGATAGGCATTAGCAATAGGGGGCACCAGTTGACGTTTGACCTTTTGTTTTAGTTGTTTTTGCAAAATCAAACTTTTATAGCCAGTAGTATTGTGTAAGCATGTAATATGATAGTGTAATGTGGTATTGTCCACACAAGCTCCATTTCCTCAAGCATTTCTGAAGCTCAGCAGAGCTTTCTGCTGTGCTGTGGAATACAACTGCTGTCATCACTGATGCCTCTGACAAACAGGCGCATATGTAGTGGTCATGGATGTTTAAAAAAAATAGCTATGATGTAACGTTGCGATAGCATCACTGAACTCATAAATCATATTTTTGGTATTGTAGAGTCCTAGAAAAGTAACAACATGCATGCTGCTCATTCTGTGGAATTCAATCTGTAATTCAAAATTTTATTTATAGTATCAATTCATAAAGTTATCTCAAGACATAGAGAATCTAGACCATACTTTAATTTACAAACCCAACAGGTCTAGTAGTTTCCTAGCAAGCAACAGTGCGACAGTGGCGAGGATAAAACTTTTGGGAAGAAAGGGACAGACCCAGACCCAGACCCAAACTCTTGGTAACATGTCTGACGGGCCGGTTGAGAATGAAGAATGGCAATAACAGTCATAAAATAATAGTAGTTTGTAGTAGTTCTTTGTAGTAGTTCATGGTATAGCAGGGCACTGTGCAGCATTACAAGGCACGGCAGAGCGTAGCAGGATGAACATTTCATCGCAAAATAAAATAACAGCAGTGTTGTGTTCAATTAGTGAGCTGATTGATTCTGTGAAGAAACAGGTGTCAGTTATGGCCCATATTTAATCTATATACTGTATATATATATATACATACACATATTTAAGGAAGGAAGGAAGCACATGTTGTGCATGCTGGTTATAGTGCATTTCACACTGAAATACTCAGCAAAATGGCTCGTTCCAGACATTGCTCTGAGGAACAGAGGACTTTGATTAAAAAGTTGATATGAGAGGGGAAAACATATAAAGAAGTGCAGAAGATTATGAGCTGCTCTGCCAAAATGATTTCAAATGCCTTGAAATGGCATCCAAAGCCTGAACGGCGTGGGACACAACCAAAGGAGAAATAGAGCAACATTCTGGGGACTGGTGAGAGGGACATTGTTCTTTTTGGGTCTACGGGGCCGCAGACAGTTTGTCTTCTGACCCCCCTGTACTAAAATCCAGCCCCAGTCCACTGTGAAGCCAGTAAAGCATGGTGGTTATGGCATGTTTCTCATACTGTGGCGTTGGGCCTGTTTATCACATACCAGGGATCATGGATCAGTTCCAATACATCAGAATACTTGAAGAGGTCATGTTGCCTTATACGGAAGAGGAAATGCCTTTGAAACGGGTCTTTCAACAAGACAAGGACCCAAACACACCAGGAAGGAGCAAAGTCTTGGTTCCAGATGAACCAGATGGATGTAATGGAGGGGCCAGTTTCTGAGTCCAAACTCAGTAATGCAGAGGAATTATGGGATGCAGTTCAATGGTCCTGGGCTGGAATACCTGTTGACAGGTGACTCCATGCAACACAGATATGAAGCAGTTCTCAGAAATAATAGTTGTGCCGTAAATAAATATTAGTGCAGGGATTCAAACCCTGACACATTTTTTAGTTTATACAGTAAACATTTGAGTTTGTAAAGAAAAATGCAAATACTTCTAATATTCCTTTTTCTTCACTTCCTGTGAAGGTAGAACACAGACTTGATCCATGTTGTCATGTTTGGATTTGGAAATGAATGGCCAGTGTTCCCAATGCATTGGTATTATGGAATTAAAAGCTATTCTAAGGATTTTGAGCATTATTCACTTCTTTAAAAACACGACGCATATAAGACTTTTAGACACCACACTACTGCACTAAGGGCAACCTTCACAATTGGTTCATTTGCATTTTAGCAAACATTTAGCATATTATTATTTAAGCAGTTGCACATTTTGTTTTCCCATCCTGTATATATTTAAATATTTGTTCTTATATTTTATTCCTATTTTTCATGTATACTGTATGTATGTATATTTTTTCCTAGTATCTCATTTATATTTATATTCTGTGTTGTGTGACTAATGTACGTGTGCTGCTGTAACACCATAATTTCCAATTTTAGATTATTTAGATATTATAGATATCTATCTACAACGGTGTAATGATTAGTCGAAATGGGGGTCCCCCCTCCCCCAACAATACATCATGTCCATTAATCTGCGTTTGCATATCAACAGACAGAGTGAGTGAGTTAGTAAGGCGCCATGGTGGAGCGAGCTAAGTAAAACCAGAAGCATTGTTCACAGCATGTCTGTGTCTAAGTTCCACTGCTGCATTGCCATGGTTACGCTCTGTGTGTGTTAATAAAGTTTGGATTGATTGATTGATTGACAGGTTCCAGTCTGGATTCAGGAGGCAGACACCGTCTCCACATTTAAGAGTAGGCTGAAGACTTTCCTCTTTGATAAGGCTTATAGTTAGTGCTGGCTCAGGAGAGTCCTGAACCGTCCCTTAGTTACGCCGCTATAGGCTTAGACTGCTGGGGGACTTCCCATGATGCACTGAGCACCTTTCTCTTCCTCCTCTCTATCTGTATGTAACCTCATCCCATTAATGCATGTTACTAACTCGACTTCTTCCCTTTCCCGGAGTTGTGTGCTCTCTCGCCCCTCCCCTCTCTCCTGCTATCGCTTCCTGCAGGTGTTTCTGGATCTGTGGTTGGAGTCACCTGCTGCCTCCATGTTCCTGCTCCACACCCTCTGCTGCAATTCTCCATGTCTCTCTGTCTGTTTGTCTCTTTCTCTCACCCCGAGGCAGATAACCATGATGAACAGGTGGAGCTATGTCCAGCCAGGTGTAGATAAACAGGTGAAGCTATGTCCAGCCAGGTGTAGATAACCAGGATGAACAGGTGAAGCTATGTCCAGCCAGGTGTAGATAACCATGATGAACAGGTGAAGCTATGACCAGCCAGGTGTAGATAACCAGGATGAACAGGTGAAGCTATGTCCAGCCAGGTGTAGATAACCAGGATGAACAGGTGAAGCTATGTCCAGCCAGGTGTAGATAACCAGGATGAACAGGTGAAGCTATGTCCAGCCAGGTGTAGATAACCAGGATGAACAGGTGGAGCTATGTCCAGCCAGGTGTAGATAGCCAGGATGAACAGGTGGAGCTATGTCCAGCCAGGTGTAGATAAACAGGTGAAGCTATGTCCAGCCAGGTGTAGATAACCAGGATGAACAGGTGAAGCTATGTCCAGCCAGGTGTAGATAACCAGGATGAACAGGTGAAGCTATGTCCAGCCAGGTGTAGATAACCAGGATGAACAGGTGAAGCTATGTCCAGCCAGGTGTAGATAACCAGGATGAACAGGTGGAGCTATGTCCAGCCAGGTGTAGATAACCATGATGAACAGGTGAAGCTATGACCAGCCAGGTGTAGATAACCAGGATGAACAGGTGAAGCTATGTCCAGCCAGGTGGAGATAACCATGATGAACAGGTGGAGCTATGTCCAGCCAGGTGTAGATAGCCAGGATGAACAGGTGGAGCTATGTCCAGCCAGGTGGAGATAGCTGGGATAAGTGCACGTTCACGGCTTTCTCACATAGACCACGGTATCGATCCCAGATTTCCTGATGCAGAGATGGAGAAGACGCATGCGCCATATGTTTCACCCAATGAGCAGCAGCTTCTAATGGAAAGTAACGAGGAGGGGAAGAATATGCAAAAAGGGAAATACGGCTCTTATCAAACGGAGAGAAAAAGCCCAACATAGCGGACCGACTGAATGTGTGAGGGTGTAAAAATATCTACTTAGCCTATAGTCACTCCACATTTATATAAAGTTGTAGGCTACACTGTGTTTTAATTGCTTTAAATATGCTAGTTTCATGTTTCTGTTTTTATGTGATAAATGTGCTGGTTTTACTGTAAAGTGTCTTTGACTAGCCTACCATGTAAAGCACTATATAAATAAAATGTACTATTATTATTTAGCTTGCAATGTAAAGCACTAGAAAAATAAAATGTATTATTTAGCCTTTGCCTTAAAAGTGAGCAGAGGGAATAATGTTCCTCGGGAAATGGACCCTAATGACTCTAGGCTTAATTTCAAACCCTTATTCACAACGCTAGAATGTGTTTTACAACCACAAATCTCTATAAGCTATATCTAATTCTTTGTACAATTCTACAGAACAATCAGAAAGGGACAACAACTACAAAAAGAAGTAAGTGACTTCAATACACGCTGTGAGCATACAGTGAGGAAAATAAGTATTTGAACACGCTGCTATTTTGCAAGTTCTCCCATTTAGAAATCATGGAGGGTCTGAAATTGTCCTCGTAGGTGCATGTCCACTGTGAGAGACATAATCTAAAAAAAAATCCAGAAATCACAATGTATGATTTTTTAAAACTATTTATTTGTATGATACAGCTGGTATCATACAAATAAATATTATGGTATTTATTACCAACAAGCAAATTTCACCAATTCGTTGCAAAATTAAACTTGCAACATATGCGTTAATCTCCGGAGCGTCCTGTATAAACCTGAAGCTGAGACCACGGACGCTGCGCTGCTCATGCTACTTTTACAGAGAGAGAGTGGACACTGATGCGACTCGCAGGTCTGCCGGCAGGCGGCAGTCACCGGGCAGCCGAATAACTGTTAAACACGTTTATTTTAAATCAGACGGCAGCTGATTTGACACAAGAGACTCCAGGATTAATCTGGCTGTTAGCCTGGCTGTTAGCCTGGCTGTTAGCCCGGCTGTTAGCCCGGCTGTTAGCCCGGCTGTTAGCCCGGCTGTTAGCCCGGCTGTTAGCCCGGCTGTTAGCCCGGCTGTTAGCCCGGCTGTTAGCCTGGCTGTTAGCCTGGCTGTTAGCCTGCTCTGAACCAGGCTAGTCGCAAAGAATAAATCTCCATGGTTACTTGGCTGGGTTTAATTCAATCTGGTTTTGTGCAACTGAGTCAAAGCTAAATTCATCCAGGATAACTTGAAATATCCCGGCTTAATCCCTTATCCTAGTTTTGTGCAACAGGCCCCTGGTCTTTAGACCTGGGAGATAAATAACATCCCAGAGTCCAGAGTCCGGTCTAGACCTGCTCTTTATGGAAAGACCTGGGGGATAAATAACATCCCAGAGTCCGGTCTAGACCTGCTCTTTATGGAAAGACCTGGGAGATAAATAACATCCCAGAGTCCGGTCTAGACCTGCTCTTTATGGAAAGACCTGGGAGGTAAATAACATCGCAGAGTCCAGTCTAGACCTGCTCTTTATGAAAGACCTGGGAGATAAATAACATCCCAGAGTCCGGTCTAGACCTGCTCTTTATGGAAAGACCTGGGAGATAAATAACAGCCCAGAGTCCGGTCTAGACCTGCTCTTTATGGAAAGACCTGGGGGATAAATAACATCCCAGAGTCCGGTCTAGACCTGCTCTTTATGAAAGACCTGGGAGATAAATAACATCCCAGAGTCTGGTCTAGACCTGCTCTTTATGGAAAGACCTGGGAGGTTAAATAACATCGCAGAGTCCAGTCTAGACCTGCTCTTTATGAAAGACCTGGGAGATAACATCCCAGAGTCTGGTCTAGACCTGCTCTCTATGGAAAGACCTGGGAGATAAATAACATCCCAGAGTCCGGTCTATGGAAAGACCTGGAGATAAATAACATGCTCTTTTTATGAAAGACCTGGGAGATAAATAACATCCCAGAGTCCGGTCTAGACCTGCTCTTTATGGAAAGACCTGGGAGATAAATAACAGCCCAGAGTCCGGTCTAGACCTGCTCTTTATGGAAAGACCTGGGAGATAAATAACATCCCAGAGTCCGGTCTAGACCTGCTCTTTATGAAAGACCTGGGAGATAAATAACATCCCAGAGTCCGGTCTAGACCTGCTCTTTATGGAAAGACCTGGGAGATAAATAACATCCCAGAGTCCGGTCTAGACCTGCTCTTTATGAAAGACCTGGGAGATAAATAACATCCCTTGATCTAGTATCTGTAGGGGTTATCAGCCTCTCCGTCTCAGGGGATTGGTTGCCACTCTTTGTTTCTTAATTACATCAAAAATAAAAATTAAATCACAATAAATAATACTTTACATGACAACCCTAATCCAGAAAAACAAAGTGTGAACAAAGCATGAATATATAGTTGAATCTGTGAAGTTAAATTGGTAGAAATGTACATTACCATAAATCTGAGTGCACATTATATGAAAGGCACCGAGGAGATTATCCACACTGATTTCTCCCGCCCTTTATTTATCCGTGTTGAGTTTCTGGGACTCTTCAGTCTGGAGTACCCTCTTTCCTTCACTCACCTCCTCCTCCCTGACACCTTTCCTCTTGCCCTCCTTCTTCTCCTCAGTCTCCTTGTGTGTCTGCATGTACTCGGTGATAAGGTCCTGGTCCAGGTTGTCTTGTGGCTCCCATGTGTTATCCTCACTGGAAAGGTGAGTGCAGACAGAAGAACATCTCCTCACACTTTGTTTTTAGACAATCCATTCTCACTCTAATTAGCATTCCTATTATTCCTTTTCTCTATTGCCATCTTGTAAAGTTATTTGTGGGTCAAAATACCTGTAGCTGCTAGCAGAGACAGTTATATAATTTCATATAAGTTCATAGAAGAATAGTTTAATTTGATAAATCATGTTTGAATGTAGCATAATATATTTTGTTTTCCTCTGCATTTCCTTTGATTTGAAGTGTGTGTGTGTGTGTGTGTGTGTGTGTGTGGGCTGACCTGTTCATGTGGGCTTATATAGCGGAACTATTGTGCTGAGGTTTGGTTGCTCCAGACATTTATTCACGTTGCACCAGCAGTGCATGCCGAGCTACCTGCAGCGGCTCGTTGAGTTGTTTTGTAACGTCTTTACATTCGTTTGAGGGACACGCTGGAGAGAAGTTTGTTTCTTGTTTTTTGGCGTTAACGTGGTTAATGTGTAGTATTTCTTGTGTGTAATTGTCTGTGTTGCTTATTTATTCATGTGTTGTTCTCTGTGGGAATATTATTTCTGTAATTATGTGACTTCTATGTTGTATTTTGTTCTCACGGCATGTTTGATGACATCGAGGAAGACATAAGACCAATAAATGCCCGGAAACAAGAACGCCTTGTGTCCGTGTCTGTTAACTGGAGGGAGCTATAAATATATATACATACGATCTAGAGAAGATCTGTGTGGAGGGCCAAAATCCCTTCTGCAGTGTGTCAAACTTGCAAAATAGCAGGGTGTTCAAATACTTATTTTCCTCACTGTATATACATATATATCAGGATCAAGAACACCAAGTATTAATATTCTAGACTCATACTTACTCTGAGAACCCCTTCCATTTCAGCAGAAACTCTACTCTTCCCTTCACCACTCTGCAGTCCAAAACCTTCTCCACCACATACTCCTCCTCCTTCACTGCTGCTACAGGCTGCTCCTCCTCTTCCTCCTTCACTGCTGCTACAGGCTGCTCCTCCTCTTCCTCCTTCACTGCTGCTACAGACTGCTCCTCCTCTTCCTCCTTCACTGCTGCTACAGACTGCTCCTCCTCTTCCTCCTTCACTGCTGTTGTAGGCTCCTCCTCCTCCTCCTCCTTCATTGTTGCTGCAGGCTGCTCTTCCTCCTCCTTTCCTGCTCCGGTTGCCATCTTGCTGTCTGCTAAAGGTGCCTTTAGTAGACTGGGGGGGGACATGCAGAGATAATGATTCAAGGGTTAGAAGAACTAATGGGAGGTGTGAGTGAATTCTAGTTGACCATGTTTTACTATATTAAAATCTTCTGTTTGAATGGAGTAAATGCAAGGGCTGATGAGGGGACCAATCCATAGGACTTCAGAGTGTCAAGCATCTCCTGCATTCAAACTGAAAGAACTACTAAAATGGAAGGCCCAAAAGTCATTAACTGGAGCTCCAAGCTACATGCACAGTAGCCTGGACCAACCACACTTCATTTAGCAGAACACCTCCAGATGTTCCTGTGTGAAAATGGAAAGTCCAGAAAGACGTTTTGATGGCCTGGTCGCTTCTTTAAGGGAATACAGTGGGGTTCGAAGGTTTTGGGAAAGTTTGAGGTGCAACATGCAAAGGCCAGTAAAATGTTTATTTATATGTAGCGAATCTGTTGACGTGGGTAGCCAAGGGCCTGCTGCACAAAAGTAGAATAAGGCTGAATCTCATTTCTCTATCTTACCCCTTCCCCTTGGTTTTGCGCGTTCACGCGGGACCTGGTGCTGTCCAGATTCCTATTTCGACCGAGGGGTAGGGGATGGACCGAGGGGTAGGGGATGGACCGAGGGGTAGGGGATGGACCGAGGGGTAGGGGATGGACCGAGGGGTAGGGGATGGACCGAGGGGTAGGGGATGGACCGAGGGGTAGGGGTGAGACCGAGGGGTAGGGGTGAGACCGAGGGGTAGGGGTGAGACCGAGGGGTAGGGGTAGACCGAGGGGTAGGGGATAGACCGAGGGGTAGGGGTGAGACCGAGGGGTAGGGGTGACAGACCGAGGGGTAGGGGATAGACCGAGGGGTAGGGGTGAGACCGAGGGGTAGGGGGTGAGACCGAGGGGTAGGGGTGAGACCGAGGGGTAGGGGACAGACCGAGGGGTAGGGGTGACAGACCGAGGGGGGGGAGACCGAGGGGTAGGGGATGAGACCGAGGGGTAGGGTGAGACCGAGGGGTAGGGGACAGACCGAGGGGTAGGGGACAGACCGAGGGGTAGGGGGATAGACCCGAGGGGTAGGGGATAGACCGAGGGGTGTATACCCCTTGAAACCAAGTGTGGACGCGACCTCACTTGTAAACACATAAGCAGCAACGGCTACCGCATCGACCAGAGAGACACATACATGTAAGTATTTTCGGCTTAAATAATTGATTTAAAAGTTACAACAGTCTTGTTTTGTGGTCTATACAGTCCTGTGCATATATACTTGCAACTAACTGAAACTTTTTAAAAATCGCTAGCTTGCAATGCTAACGCTAATCGCTAACGTTAACGTTGATTTGGACAACAGTCCCGCATTTCTCTGCCTTGAATGGACTGTATACATCGCATAGACTGTATATACATATTAATATTAACGGTCTATGATACATCGCTACGTGCTTTACATATACCGCTCTGTATCACACAGGAGGACACAGCAGCTGGTCCACTTTGGGGCTGAAAACGAGCAGAAGTTTCCTAATTCATGTGTTCATGTTGTTCCCATTCATTATTGCATTTGTACTGTATTATTGTTATCATTTGTAATTAATTCCTGTTCATGCACTTGTATATTGTTGTTGGTTTTGATATGGGACACTGATGAAATGTGAGGCCAACAAAACAGATATACAACACACCGTGTATACAGGGTGTATAGGTATGTATACAAGATACATGTGTATCCACATGTGTATTGCAAACAGACCTAAGTACTACACAGATAAGAACATCTGCCTCTGCACCACCAAAGTGAACATAAAATAACTATAAATATATAAATGTATATGCCACTGTTGTCCAAACCCACACAGTCGACAGAGACGGCATGTTGGAAGTTTGTGATCAATTCTGTATGGTGATGTCACCAAGTGGTGTCCCATTTCATAGGGGGGTCACCCCTTCTCCTTACCCCTTGGTTTCAAGGGCCAAGGGGTAGGGGTAAGATGGAGAAATGGGATTCAGCCTAAAGATATCCGGGGGGAGATGGACGTACTCGCAGAGCGACGGCTGATCATTATGAACGGGTCCAGCACGAGTCGAATGGCGGATACACATTGTGTGTATGAAATGTCTGTATCGTCACTGCGCTGCATTTTTATGAACTATGATATTCTGGCCATGGGTCACATCTCTCTTGCAGGTCAACTATGCTATCGCGGTTGCCACGGCAACCCGTTCATAATGTCTCGCTGTCTCTCTGGGAGTACGTCCACCCCCCCCATTCATAACAATCAGTCGTAATAATAATATTTTAATTTCCATGTGTTGCAGCTGTACGTCTATACAACATACAACATCAACATAAGAAGAATGGATGTGAAAGCAGTTAAACAGCTTATGTGACAATAAAATTGGGTTTTGGTTAAAGTGAGAATAATTGGGATTGATCAAAACAATCTTGACTATCATTTTGGCCATAATCGTGCAGCCCTAACTCAGAGTTCTGCATTCATAATGGACTGAAGGACACGTAGTATTGGTTAAATGTACTTGGAGATAGATACTATACTATAGATAGATAGATAACTTTATTCATCCCGAAGGAAAATGTAGGCATCCAGTGGCAAGACTACATAAACACATACACACATATACACACTCTTGAAATATGGACTGCTAATTAGCCTGTTAGCTTCTGCCCGAGGCTGCTAGCATGTAATCCTCCTCTCAAACTGACTAAACACATAAAGATGACGTTAAATCAGACAACACAACACTCATTAGAAGAGAGCTGAGACTTTAACGCTAGTAGTTAGCCACGAAGCTAACAGCGGAGCTAGTAGTTAGCCACGAAGCTAACAGCGGAGCTAGTAGTTAGCCACGAAGCTAACAGCGGAGCTAGTAGTTAGCCACGAAGCTAACAGCGGAGCTAGCAGTTAGCCACGAAGCTAACAGCGGAGCTAGCAGTTAGCCACGAAGCTAACAACGGAACTAGCAGGTAGCCACGAAGCTAACAACGAAGCTAGCCCGGCGTGTTGACGCATGCGCCGCTCGGGCTTCTATTCGCTTATTGTTCCACGCGCTCTGGCTGCCGTGTAAAAGAGCAGTTATTAAGATATTTACCTGAACGCGTGCGGGTTCACCTGGAGCTCTGTCTCCGAAAAACTCACCTAGAAGCTCGGCAGCTAACAAACACACAGCTATCCCGCCGCCAGCCCCACACTTCCTGTTTCCTGTAAATCGGGGCTTTTCAGATTAAAAGTCTAAAAGACAGAAGGCCGCCGCCTGCAGGTCAGGAGGGGAACAACAGCTACACATCCAGCTGTTAACCCTCGTGGTGTCTTCGGGCAAAGTTGACCCATTTTCAAAGTTTCTATCAGAACATTTGGGGTTTCTTTAACCAAAAATAAATAAAAGTCTGTGTAAAGAGATGTATAGCAGCGCTGCACCATCTGATTTACTACATAACAACCTTAAATGCGAATGTTTAGAATCCAAAACTTCTTTATTGGATATCTATGCTCATATGTTGATGTATTTAGAGGCGTAAGGTTTCATTATATTCACGTTTCATAAGGAAAGCCCCAGTTTTTAAAATCTATAATGTTACTTTTACTTCAGTATGTTTGGTTTTAAGTATGTGTGTGTGTGTGTGTGTGTGTGTGTGTGTCTTTGTGGTGTGTGTGTGTGTGTATCTATGTGTGTCTCTGTGTCTGTGTGTGTGTGCGTGCGTGCATGTGTGTGTATGTGTGTGTGTTTATCTATGTGTGTGTGTGTGTGTGTTTGTTTTTGAGGCTTTTGTCTATAATGTTACTTTTAGTTCAGTATGTTTGGTGTGGTGGTGTTTGTGTCTATGTGTCTGTATGTACATTTATCATAACTTAAACCATAATTTTGTACAATAATAACTCAAGAAATGTACTCACAATATTAACACATACACACACACTTTCTACATTTTCAGGATTTGAAATATTAAAATAATATTTAAGAAAGAAAAGTTATATTATTGTTATTACTACACATGTCAGGTTGATTTAATTATGTATACTCTATATTACGTTTGATTTTGTAGTGTTTCCGTTGTTGTTGATTGTAACCGTTAAATAATTTATTTTGAATGTGTTCAGTGTTACAGTAAAAATACAGTTTTTTAAATCTGTTGACCTACTTTAATTCTATTGGCTGCTGTTAACTTCCCGTCCAATCAGCTGTCGATGTGAGGGCGGAGGGGCGGGCCTTCGGCGGTGACGAGGAGAACGACCGTTATCCGTGATGATGAAGAGAATCAGTTCTCTTTACCGGACGCTGATTAGCTGCACGCACTGAACCGGACAGAAGGTAAACATACATACATATATATATATATATATATATATATATGTGTGTGTGTTAATATCGTTTTACATCCATACAGTTTGTAAAAGTTATGATACTAACGGCTGTTAGCATTGTTAGCCCGCTAGCATCGTTAGCATCGTTAGCAGTTAGTGTAGCACAAGCTAAAGTCCGTGGGGAGGGTTACCAGACGTCCCCGGTTCCCGGGAACAGTCCCCGGTTTTGGTGACCTGTCCCCGGTTTTCACTGTGACTGACAGACCCGAAACTGGAACGAAAGAAAGCAAACACTGACCCAACTGTCCTAACTGGCTCTGTTAGCCTACAAGCTAGCACTCTGAGTGCTAGCTTGTAGGCTAACAGAGCCAGCTAGTAGTTGTTTTAAGTGAGTGACCATAAACCATAGACAGCTTAAAGTCCACGTTGCAGGTTTAATTTTGCAACGAATTTGTGCAATTTGCTTGTTGGTAGTAAATATTTGAACTGTTATCCATTGTATTTGATGGTGTTGGATATCGTAAAATTGAATATATTACCAAAATTAGGCACAATTTTACAGTGTTTTTTTCCCCCCACAATGCATTGCATGACGTCACGCTGGGGAGATAACAGAGCAGCCTGTGTTGTATTTACCACTGGTCTGGTCTAATGTGGCTTCTGGTCTTTAATATTAACAGTCTATGGTCTCGATCGAGTCCATGTGACTTCATTATATTTATAATAATATTGGAGGGAAAGTGAAACACAGCTTAGACGGGGATGTTGTTTGGCTTTTCACAAGTTTAGACTGCTAGCTAACGCTAGCTAACGCTACGCCGCCGGACGTTAGCACAACAGCGTTAGCCTAGCCTGCTAGGTTAATACTACAACTGCCTTTGGTGTTGCCTATATATGCGTCCATGTTGTCAACATCATACATGTGGCATTAGTGCACCTTTTGTACCATAATTGTATTGAATGAAATAGTAAGCTTCGCTCCTACGAGATGGGGGGGTTGTTACGTTACACACAAAGCTAACTGGCTATAGTTAGCCTGTACGGATGCTAGCGGATATAGCTAACATCGCGGTTCCAGTTCCTCTTTACAGCCCAACTGAAAGGGCAGCAGGTCATGTTATCTTTGCCCTGCAGGTCCTCAACGGGTCATAAACTTTCAGTCACATTCCAACTGAAAGATAAGGAACATATCACACCACTGTGACCTAGAGCCCCCCTTAATCAACATTGTATTGTCTTATGGTCTAAGATGGGGGGGGGGTTCCTGGTGTGAAGCAAAAGGTTTCTTTCTATTTGAGAATATGTCACTGAGACAACAGATGATAATTAAACAGCTTGATATGGAGCCTTCACCACTGAATTAAATCAAATCTTCTCAACGTTAGCTACCGACAGTTACCTCGGAACAATTCCAGCAAATTATTAGACAATTCTCTGAGCCTTAGAATATTATATCTTGCTGAAATAAATTTTTCATTTGATCATTTTCATGTTTTATATCCATAGCTTGCTTCACGTATATTCATGTAGCTTTATGTTTTATGATCTTATATGCAATTTAACCAACTATGTTTTCACTTTGTTTGCTAAATAAATCAGATTCTCATTTAACAGGTTGACCCAATCTGCACCCTGCCCTCCTTTTTTCTGAAAAACACCAGATGCCTTTACTCAACAACTGTAAATGATAAAAAAAGAGACTTTGCTTTTAGTTTCTTGCCAAGTTCACCAAGCAATGCTTCTCAGGTTGCTGTCAGGATCTTCCCTTTACAAAATACATTTTTTTAACTACATAAACTGCGTCTCGTTTCTTTGCTTTGTCCTGAACCTTTCCAGCAAATAGACCGAGCCCTAGTGCGTTGCCTGAAATAAATTTTCTTTGATCATTTGAAGTTTTTCCGAGTCGTACGTTAGGGAAAGAGATATGAATCCCAATTACTTTGGTTTCTATGGAAATCAGGATTATTTAACAGGATTCCTCGTTGTCTTTTAGAAAGATGTTTTCATTTATTAAAGTTAAAAACAGCTTTAACTTGGAGGTTTCCCTTCGTTCTTTTACTGTAGAAGAAACGCTCTGGCTTGTTTTCTTTAAACCAATCAGAATAGTTGTGGGCGGGGCTAAGCTCTGGACGACGACTTTGGCTCTGCTACATAGTCTCAGGAAGGAACTGTTCACCCTGATAGAAGAAACACGTGTGCATGTTGACATAGACCAGTCTCACACACACACACACACACACACTATTTCAATGAGCTGCATCCATGGCTCTTATCAGTGTATCATCTGTGTAACATTACTTCGTCCTCAGCCATCCTGCTCCAATCACTCCCAAACATCCCAGTTAGATATAAGATGGCTAACGTTAACGTATTCTTTGGGAATCTTTACAGTTCTTCCCTTAAAGAAGCGACCAGGCCGGCCTTGTTGCACCATCAAAACGTCTTTCTGAACTTTCCATTTTCACACAGGAACATCTGGAGATGTTCTGCTAAATGAAGTGTGGTTGGTCCAGGCTACTGTGCATGTAGCTTGGAGCTCCAGTTAATGACTTTTGGGCCTTACATTTTAGTAGTTCTTTCAGTTTGAATGCAGGAGATACTTGACACTCTGAAGTCCTATGGATTGGTCCCCTCATCAGCCCTTGCATTTTCTCCATTCAAACAGAAGATTTGCAAACAGAAGATTTTAATATAGTAAAACATGGTCAACTAGAATTCACTCACACCTCCCATTAGTTGTTCTAACCCTTAAATCATTATCTCTGCATGTCCCGCGTCCCCCCTTCTTGGGTCTACCAAAGGCACCTTCAGCAGACGGCAAGATGGCGACCGGAGCAGGAAAGAAGGGCAAGAAGGAGGAGGAGGAGGAGGAGCCTGCAGCAGTGAAGGAGGAAGAGGAGGAGGAGGAGCAGCCTGCAGCAGGAAGGAGGAGGAGGAGCAGCCTGCAGCAGTGAAGGAGGAAGAGGAGGAGCAGCCTGCAGCAACAGTGAAGGAGGAGGAGGAGGAGTATGTGGTGGAGAAGGTTTTGGACTGCAGAGTGGTGAAGGGAAGAGTAGAGTTTCTGCTGAAATGGAAGGGGTTCTCAGAGTAAGTATGAGTCTATAATATTAATACTTGGTGTTCTTGGTCCTGATATACTGTGTGTATAAATATCATTATCATATTATTTAATGAGTTTCCTTTATCTTCATGACTATTTACATTGTAGATTATCACTGAAGACCCTATAAATAACCCTAACCCTATCAAAACTCTGAATGAACACATGTGGAATTATGTACTTAACAAAAAAGTAGAAATAACTGAGAACATGTCTTATATTCTTAGTTTGGGTCTTGCCATAATATGAATTCTACCAGTTGTCCAGTAGGCTGTCGGCTGTGTATCGACCTGACTTCTGCACAACACAACCGATGGTCCCAACTCCATTAATAAGGAAGATATTCTACTAATTAACCCTGACAAGGCCCACCTGTGAAGGGAAACCATTTCAGGGACTACCTCATGAAGCTCATTGAGAGAACACCAAGGCTTTGCAGTGCTATCAAAAAGCAAATCTATAGATTGGCTCAGACTCCAACCTTAGGTTCGGGCAAGCTGCCCTTTGCCTATCTCTGGAGGCGCCTGTGTTTTGTTACCATTTGCTTACAGTAGTGAAATGCAGAGTCATAACATGTTCAGCTGTCTCCAACACTGGAGGACTTACTTTAGGAGATATCTTTAGGAATGACACATGTTTCGGAGGCCTATTTGAATGATTTACTTAAAATTATTATTCACTTAATAAATGAACAATTACTGAAAGAAAATCATTGTCTATGTAATTTTGTATTCTTTAAGGAAATTATAGTCATAACAAACCCAGTTGTCTCCATCAAGGAGAAACACACAGATGACAGATACAGAAGTCATATACTCTGAGAGGCATTGGAGTTCCTATTATGAATAATTAATATGAAAATCATTGGTTAAATGTAATTTTCCCATTACAGGGGGTACTTTGAAGAAACTAGAAAATAAGACATGTTTTCAGTTATTTCTACTTTTTTGTTAAGTACATAATTCCTCCAGTGTTGATTCATAGTTGTGATGCCTTCAGTGATAATCTAGAATGTAAATAGTCAGGAATGGACTCTAGAGGAAACTCATTGAATGAGAAGGTGTGTCCAAACTTTTGGCCTGTACTGTATATGTGTGTGTACGCAAATAATCTACAGCATAGATTGCAGCATTGTATCATGCCCTCAAAGTTGACATAAGCTGCAGACCCACAAATAACCTTATAAGATGGGTCCTGCTATGCCATGAACTACTACATTTTGGGACTGTTATTGCCACTCTTCATTCTAACCCCAACCGGTCGTCAGACACCGCCTACCAAGAGCCTGGGCCTGGGCCTGGGTCTGGGTCTGGGTCTGGGTCTGTTCAAGGTTTCTGCCTAAAAGGAAGTTTTTCCTCGCCACTGTTGCCCTGTTGTTGGCTCTGTAGAAAACTACTACAACTGTTGGGTACTTGTAAATTCTGGAGTGTGGTCTAGACCTGCTCTAGCTGTAAAGTGTCTCCAGATAACGCTTGTTATGAATTGATACTATAAATAAAATTGAATTGAAGATGGCAATAGAAAAAATGAATAATAGGAATGCTAATTAGAGTGAGAATGGATTGTCTAAAAACAAAGTGTGAGGAGATGTTCTTCTGTCTGCACTCACCTTTCCAGTGAGGATAACACATGGGAGCCACAAGACAACCTGGACCAGGACCTTATCACCGAGTACATGCAGACACACAAGGAGACGGAGGAGAAGAAGAAGGAGGGCAGGAGGAAAGGTGTCAGGGAGGCCTCGGGAGACTCAGAGGAGCGAGGGAGCAAGATGAAGAAGGAGGTGAGTGAAGGAAAGAGGGTACTCCAGACTGAAGAGTCCCAGAAATCTATCTATCTATTATTGATGAACAGCGTGAGGCCCCCACCTTCCTGCTTGCCACGTAGCTCGGGGTTTCCATTCCCCATCACACACAAAGGAATAGACGGTTAAACCTCCACTTCTTCCTCAGTAGCCTAGCCTTCACGCTAGCTCCGGCTCTGCATTAGAGGGTGACACAAGAATCAGTTGTCGCTTGTCCCCCCGCCCAACTCCTGAATCCTGTCCCCCTCCCGTTTCATTCTCTATGTTGTCTAAAGTTATCAGACTGTGTAGCATGTTGTGTTAATCGCAGTTGAATCACTGAGGTTGCCTCTGACTTTCGGCTCCACTATACATGCATCACCTGCAGCCTCGGTGATTTCAGGACGTAATTCCCAAGGGGGATCTTCTCACAGCTCCTGAAAATGGATTAAGGGGTCCTTCGATGAGGGGGGGGTGATCAGTCTGCTGCTGAAGGAGCTGCTTAGGGACCCCACAGTGTCATGTAGGGGGTGAGAGGTGTTTTCCATGATGGATGTCAGCTTGGCTAACATCCTTCTCTCCCCTACTTTCTATATGGGGTCCAGAGGACAGTCCAGGACAGAGCTCGCTCTCCTGATCAGTCTATTGAGTTTGGGGGGGGCTTTGGGCTTTTATCCTTTTTAAACCTATTACATGTACAAATATTAAGATATTTAGCATAATAAAGGAAAGGGGAAAAGCCAAAAAGCATAATATGAGCACTTTAAGGAGTAGGCTACAGCTGTTAATTAGTGTAAATGATTAGTAGCCTAACTCCTTGAATGGTAAGATTATGACCGTTACAGAGCAGTGGTCAGTAAATGTCTATTTTTAGGCTGCTTACACATTCAGTCAGTCCGCCATCATCTGCCACGCTTTCTCTCGCTGTTTAATTACAGCATTACACTTATTTCACTACAACTTGCCTGAAAATGTACAATGTTCCGGAACTTATAAAAGTTATGAAAATCACATTTGCTTCCATAATAACATGTTTGCAATTGGCAAACATTTACCTTCATGTCATTATAAATAAAAATTAAAATTGGGAGTGAGAGCAAGTTGAGGGTCTAAAGAAGGTTGTTCACTATCTCTCTCTGTTTGTCTGTTGCTATAGAAACAGAGAAGAGGAGAGGGACCCAAACATCACCACTGTCAACACTGTGACAAATCATTCACAACATCAGGATATTTAAAGATTCATCAGAGAGTTCACACTGGAGAGAAACCTTACAGCTGTGAACAATGTGGGGCAGCTTTCAGTACCCTAAAAGTACATCAACGATTCACAAACCTTTGTGAACAATGTGGGGAAACCTTTTCTCGGAGTGGTCACCTTAAAAGACACCAGCGCATTCACACTGGAGAGAAACCTTACAGCTGTGAACAATGTGGGGGAACCTTTTCTCAGAGTGGTAGCCTTAAAATACACCAGCGCATTCACACTGGAGAGAAGCCTTACAGCTGTGAACAATGTGGGGGAACCTTTTCTCAGAGTGGTACCTTAAAATACACCAGCGCATTCACACTGGAGAGAAGCCGTACAGCTGTGAACAATGTGGAAAAACCTTTTCTGATAGTAGTAGCCTTAAATCTCACCAGCGCATTCACACTGGAGAGAAGCCGTACTGGTGTGAACAATGTGGAAATCAGTAGCCTTAAAATACACCAGTGAACCTTTGTGAACAATGTGGAGAAACCTTTTCTGATAGTAGTAGCCTTAAAATACACCAGCGCATTCACACTGGAGAGAAGCCGTACTGGTGTGAACAATGTGGAAAACCTTTTCTCAAAGTAGTAGCCTTAAAAAACACCAGCGCATTCACACTGGAGAGAAGCCGTACTGGTGTGAACAATGTGGAAAAACGTTTTCTCAGAGTAGTCACCTTAAATCTCACCAGCTCATTCACACTGGAGAGAAGCCGTACTGGTGTGAACAATGTGGAAAAACGTTTTCTCAGAGTAGTAGCCTTAAAATACACCAGCGCATTCACACTGGAGAGAAGCCGTACTGGTGTGAACAATGTGGAAAAACTTTTCTCCTTAAATATCACCAGCGCATTCACACTGGAGAGAAGCCGTTGTGAACAATGTGGGAAACCTTTTCTTGGAGTAGTAGCCTTAAAAATCACCAGCTGCATTCACTCTGCCTCGTTGTGAACATGCTTCAGAGCCAAGCTGTTTCCTCCTCCTCATGCCCTGATAGCTGTGTTGTTATATTCTGATCTTCTCTCCACATTGAAGGCTGACCAGCAGTAACTTTATCTTCTGAGCAGCATGGATGTTATCCTGGCTACGACTACGTATTACGCTCCCTCCCTTTGAAGGGTTAACTCCACTCAAAATGAGCTTTTATTCCTATAATAAAATATTCTGAGGTCAGGGTTCAACTGTTAGCGCTGTTTCACTAATGCTGCAACGGAGGAGTATTTGTTCTTATCTATTAACATCACTGTTTACTAAGGTGTTGTCAAAATGCTGAAATATTTAGTCTATTGTCCCTGAAGACGAAGGAAAAGAAGGAAATCCTCATAACTGGGACGCTTTAATCAGAACATGTCTGCTGTTCTAAAAAGAACTTGTAGTTAAAAAAATCATACATTGTGATTTCTGGATTTTTTTTTAGATTATGTCTCTCACAGTGGACATGCACCTACGAGGACAATTTCAGACCCCTCCATGATTTCTAAGTGGGAGAACTTGCAAAATAGCAGCGTGTTCAAATACTTATTTCCTCACTGTATTTATATATATATAATTATACACTTCATAACAACTGGTTATATAACCCACCTGTTTAAATTGTTCAAGGCTTAAATCAGCAGTCACCATCTACTAAATATATATATTTTTTTAAATCTTTGGTTAGTAAACCTGCATTTTTAATTTAACCAAGTATCCTGTATTATAAGTACATGTCTGGTATTTGTAGTAAACAGCTTGAAAATCTGTTAAATTCAGCAACAAATGATTTTAATATTGAAAAGACCCTCTTCCTCCATAGACACACATGCATTAAGAGGGGCTCAATGTTTTAGGAAATATACTCTATATATGTACATACGTGTGTGTGTGTGTGTGTGTGTGTGTGTATATAGATATGTGTGTATTGTTAAACGACGGTTCAGTTAAAAACCCAAGAAACACAAAGCTAAAAATATATGTACTGCTTAAAGTGTGCTATGTAACCCATGATATAGTTTTGATGAATGTATGAACTAAATACTAGAAACAGTTCAAACTTTATAATATTCGTTAGGTGTGACCTTTGGCCTTTTAAGTGTGCTAAGGATCACTTGCTGTAACAGTGGATCTGGTCTGAACCGGTCTTCTGCTGTGGCCCCCTGTATGATTACGTAGTGGTGGAAATACCCTGTTTTCCAGAAAGGAAAATGGCTAATTCTTTCATTTTTAACCATTGTATAATCATTCATTTTATTAATTTGCTCTGTCCTCTTCTTAAATAAAGTGAATAGAATTGAACTTTCACACAAAGTTTCTTTCTTTTTTCCAGGGTGTATTCGTCTGTACGACTCTCTTATGACTCCATATCCTTCAGTTTATCACAATCATTCAACATCAACAACATCTGGAGATACATGGTTTTTATTGGACAGGGAGGGGAAACACTGTTGAAAGTAAGTAGAAAATGCATTTCCTGCAGAAAATGCTTGTGAATGCTGAGAAACTAAAGTACTAAAGCTGAACTAGAGCGCCGGCTCTAATGCGTAAGATGTTGACGCAGTGAAAAAAGGAATTCTTTAAATTAGTCAAAATATCCAAAAATGGACACACCAACAATGTATTATACATTATATATATATAGTATTTTTTTTATATATATATATATACACACACACACTCAAAGGATTATTAGGAACACCTTTTCAATTTCTCATTAATGCAATTATCTAATCAACCAATCACATGGCAGTTGCTTCAATGCATTTAGGGGTGTGGTCCTGGTCCAGACCATCTCCTGACCTGGTCCAGACCATCTCCTGACCTGGTCCAGACCATCTCCTGGACTCCAAACTGAATGTCAGAATGGGAAAGAAAGGGGATTTAAGACATTTGGAGCGTGGCATGGTTGTTGGTGCCAGACGGGCCGGTCTGCTCAGTTACTGGGATTTACACCCACAACCATTTCTAGGGTTTACAAAGAATGGTGTGAAAAGGGAAAACCACCCAGCATGCAGCAGTCCTGGGGGGGGGGGGATGCCTTGTTGATGCTAGAGGTCAGAGGAGAATGGGCCGACGGATTCAAGCTGATAGAAGAGCAACTTTGACTGAAATAACCACTCGTTACAACCGAGGTATGCAGCAAAGCATTTGTGAAGCCACAACACGCACAACCTTGAGGTGGGGGGCTACAACAGCAGAAGACCCCCCGGGTACCACTCATCTCCACTACAAATAGGAACAAGAGGCTACAATCTGCAAGAGCTCACCAAACCTGGACAGTTGAAGACTGGAAAAATGTTGCCTGGTCTGATGAGTCTCGGTTTCTGTTGAGACCTTCAGATGGTGGAGTCAGAATGAGAACATGGATCCATCATGCCTTGTTACCACTGTGCAGGCTGGTGGTGGTGGTGTAATGGTGTAGGGGGGCTTTCTTGGCACACTTAAGGCCCCTTAGTGCCATTGGGCATGGTTTAAATGCCCCGCCTACCTGAGCATTGTTTCTGACCATGTCCGTCCCTTTATGGCACCATGTCCCCGTCCTCTGATGGCTACTTCCAGCAGGATGATGCACCATGTCACAAAGCTCACATCATCTCAAACTGGTTTCTTGAATATGACGATGAGTTCGCTTGACTAAAATGGCCCCCCCAGGCACCAGATCTCAACCTGGACTAAAATGCCCCCCCCCCACAGTCACCAGATCTGAACCTGGACTAAAATGGCCCCCCCAGTTACCAGATCTCAACCCAATAGAGCATCTTTGGGATGTGGTGGAACGGGAGCTTCGTGCCCTGGATGTGCATCCCACAAATCTCCATCAACTGCAAGATGCTATCCTCTCAATATGGGCCAACATTTCTAAAGAATGCTTTCAGCACCTTGTTGAATCAATGCCTTGTAGAATTAAAGCAGTTCTGAAGGAGAAAGGGGGTCAAACACAGTCTTAGTATGGTGGTCCGAATAATACTATAGGTGAGTGTATACACACATATATCACACATATACACACATATGCACACCAGTGACGTGCAGTCAGGGTAGCCAAGCTAGGCACTGCCTACCCTGCCAAAATTCAAGCATAAAATTTTTTATTAAATAAATGTTTTTAATAAGCTTGTATTTGTATTTTTACTGTTTATTCCTGTGATTTATGTGTGTTATTCCAATTATTTAGACGGTACGATGACAAATGTAGCAATTACGCATAATCAAATAGAAAAAATGGAAGAATAAGCTGGACCTTTACTGTCCATTCAAGCAATAAACCAATGTTGCGCATGCACACTTTGATCCTGTATTCTTTAACATGTACTGCAAAATATGCACAACTCTGCTGTGCCTTTGGATAGATTGTATATAGAAGAAGGAGATATATATATATATATATATATGATATTTAAATTGTTTTAAAATATCTTGGCTCACTGTGGACCTGGCTTTCTTCTGCCATTGTTGTTGCTGCAGTGGTCTGTCTAAATGTGGGGCCAGACTGTCTAGATGTTATTCCCATGTCTGGAGAGATGGGTCTGTCTGATGTGGGGCTGGGGCCAGAGGGGTCTGTCTAGATGTGGGGCCAGATTGGGGGTCTGTCTAGATGTGGGGGTTCCAGAGGGGTCTGTCTATATGTGGGGCCAGAGGGGTCTGTCTAAATGTGGGGCCAGAGTGGGTCTGTCTAAATGCTGGACCAGATGGGTCTGTCTAGATGTGGGGCCAGATGGGTCTGTCTAAATGCTGGGCCAGAGGGGTCTGTGGAGCTTTGTTTTTTCAACTCTGAAGGCTTTTTAATTCACCATTAATTTTCGTTGAACTGCCTATATTCAAAATCTACACAGGGATTTCTGCCTTAAAACATCTTAAAAATGAATTTATTGATTTAATAATAGACGTAAATTGTGGAAATCTGTGGAAACCATACGTTTCCAGAATGCTGGGGCCGGCCCGGCCAAGTTCACATAAGTTACTGTGGTACACGATCCGTCCTGCCAGGGCACGATCCGTCCTGCGCATGTGCAAGATGTTCGCTCATGCGTATATGATGTCATGATGATGTCATGATGAACGCCTATTTGACACTGCGATCTGTTCACATAGACAGTTAAAGAAAGTCTGTTCGCCTCCACCAGGAAAGGGTTAGTTTAGTAACAGCTAAATCGGTGGACCAGGCTGGGTCCATGTATATAGACATAAATGTGGGGCTAGATGGGTATATGTCATGGCTGAGACAGCATGTAAAATGAATGAATGAATAAGTTAACCGTTTAAATATGTAACAGCTGTTACGGTTCTATTAATTGTGCTCATTTAAAATACAATCACTCACTACTTGTCTTTATTATTACTGTGAAGTCTTAATTTCCCACTGTTTAGTTTGGGCCATTTTAGACTGAATCAAGCTGTCAGCTAGCAGTTATGCCTGACCAATAGGGACTGTTAGCCAAACCTATGCAGGTCTGTCTAGCTGTTCTCAAGGGGCCATCTGGGAGCTAGATGGGGATTTATTTTTGTAAAATTATATTAACAAAGAACATTAACAATGCCATCATGTATAATTCAAATGTTTTACCAGAGTTGCTCATACAGAAAAGAGAAAAAAAATATATACAGTGCCTTCTTGCTAACTGTTGAAGTTTTCAACCTTTTGACACATTAATCAGGCTTCAAACATAAAGATATAAAAATATTTTTTTTTGTTATGTAAGAATTGACCAAAAAATGCATGTTTTTCATTATTTAGTATAAATGTCATTAAAGGATTTTTTAAACTTTTTCCTTAGCAAATAAAAAATGTGAAAAGTGATTGTGTACCATGGCTGAAAATTATTCAGCTGGACTTTCATATAAAATCTCAGTAATGAAACAGTTGACAGATCAGATAGTTATTTATGATCCAATGTTTCCTAAATGACTGATGGTGATAAAAAATCCACCATGTACCTCCCTGTGATCAAGTCCCTCTGTATAAATGCACCTGCTCTGATAAAATGCCGTCTCAGGGTTCTGTTGAAAGCACATTTCTGATCCGCCATGAAGACCAAGGAACACACCAGGCAGGTCCGTAATACTGTTGTGGATTTTGATGTTTGGATACAAAAAGATTTCCACCCTCCTTCGCTTTAAACATCCCAAGCCACTGTGCAAGATCATTTTGAAAAGGCAAGTGGGCAATGTTCAGACCTGCCAAATCTCATCCAAGACCTATACCACTTCCAGTTTAGCTAGACAAGGAGAAGACTGCTCAGACCCCAGTTCTGGGGCCACTTCAGATCACTATGAACTGCAGAGAACTACAGCTGAGGTGGGAGAGTCTGTCAAACAACAATGTTTCACTGCACAAATGGCCTTTATGGAAGATGATTTTAACAGTTAACCAACCTTATTTTTTGTTTCTCAAAGACCATAAATATTTAGTCTATTTGCCTGCAAGCCACCTGGGAAGCCCTATATGTTTGGTAAGAATGTGAGATAAACAAAATCAAATTTTTATACATGAAACCAGGGCAGCATTGCGCTGTTTGGAATGAAGTTACCTCGCACAGCTCATCACCCTCAACACACCATCCCCAGAAACACCACTGTTTACTGCCATAAAACATAACTGGTAACAGCATCATGGTTTTATGGCCTGCTTTATTTACAAGATTGGACAGATGGTTCTCAAATTGAAAGATGGATGCAACAAATAAAAACAACATTCTGGATGAAAACCTGATTGGTTATCTGCAAAATGACCTGATTAAACTGGGACGGAGTCTAGCTAGCACGTCTTCCAATTTCCCAAAAATACTTATGTACTTAAATATACATATACAGATGGTTTATATGTTTGATAAATAACGTTCAACTATTTTAGGCTGAATCAACCTGTCAGCTAGCTGTGCAACAGTTTTTAGCTGAAAGATGGCGGCTGTTAGTGTCCATCCAAACTCATTTCTGAGCTTTTGAGTGCTGTTTTGCATTTGACCCTTGAAAATGGGCAAAATGTTTACTTAGATTTAAAACTTTTAAAATGATTATGGCTGTAACAAAAAATGAATGCCGTTAAATATGTAACAGCTGTTAAAATGAGTTCTACTTACTTGTGCTCAATCATTTAGTCACTCACACTTTTTATTTTTTACTGTAAAAAATTTGTTTAAAATAACGTTATTTTAGACTGAATCAAGCTGTTCCACTTAATTGTTAGTCCCACTTGTTGGCTGACTTCAAGAAAAAAAAATATATAAAGAACATGTTTGAAATTCAAATGTCAAAACCAGAGTTGCTCATACAGAGAAGAGAAAAAAAAAGATATATATATATATATATATATATATACACATACATACACATAATGTATAAATATATATATATATATATATATATATATATATACATACACATCTAAATAAATAAGAGTAAAGAAAGAAAAATGTGGTGCAAATAAAGTTAAATGTATCACCGATACATGAAAAATGGATCAAACACAAGTCCAGTCTTAATTGCCTTTCTGTTCTTAATGCCTCTGATGGTGTTGCTGTATTGGTGCAGTTCTTGAAAGAAATGTTCAAAGCATGGTTTGGAGTCGCCCATTTCTTCTTGTGGATGTGGAATTTTCCAAATAACAAGATTAATTGAATAAAATAAACAACATCTTTATCCTTTTCACTGTCTTCAAAGCAAATCTAAATATCTTTATCTTTAAATTGAATTGATTGCCCTGTGTTCCTCTGATAAAATGTTGAACATCAATCCAAAATATTTTAGTATACATACAATGAAAGAACAAATGACAGATTGTTTCTTCTTCTAGTTCACAGAAAGAACAAGAATTTCCAATATCAAGTTTGAATCTCTTTAGTGTCCCTTTTGCTGGATATATTTTATGCAGAATTTTAAAAGAAACCTCTTTTACTTTATTATTAAGACAAAATTTGTCTCCAATTAACCAGATCTTCTGCCAGTTCATTTCTCCGTACATTGAAGCCCAAAAGAATCTTCCTGAGGGCAGAGTTACCTCTTGTATACAATTCCTGATGTGTTTATTTGAGGAATATACCACTAGAGTGGATTGATCCCTGTCACTACTGACCCTCTAAGAAGTTGCAGTACACATCTCGGCACAGCATCAACGACTATCGCATATTCTCTCGGCGTGACTGCTAACTGGAATTTGGAGAGGAACTCATTATACTTTAGTAACTGCCCGTCAGCATTAAGGAGTTGTTTTACCAAGATAATACCATTATCAACCCATCTTCCACGAAATGCTAACTTGTGTATTGGGTCAGTACTTTGGCCACCAATCATGACGTTTCACAAGAACACAAGAACACAGATTGAGAAACACCCCGTTTTTTAAATCTCTTGACCTACTTAAATTCTATTGGTTGCTGTTAACTTCCCGTCCAATCAGCTGTCGATGTGAGGGCGGAGGGGCGGGCCTTCGGCGGTGACGAGGAGAACGACCGTTATCCGTGATGATGAAGAGAATCAGTTCTCTTTACCGGACGCTGATTAGCTGCACGCACTGAACCGGACAGAAGGTAAACATACATACATACATACATATATATATGTAGACATATGGAAAATATACATATGTGTGTGTTAATATCGTTTTACATCCATACAGTTTGTAAAAGTTATGATACCAACGGCTGTTAGCATTGTTAGCCCGCTAGCATCGTTAGCAGTTAGTGTAGCACAAGCTAAAGTCCGTGGGGAGGGTTACCAGACGTCCCCGGTTCCCGGGAACAGTCCCCGGTTTTGGTGACCTGTCCCCGGTTTTCACTGTGACTGACAGACCCGAAACTGGAACGAAAGAAAGAAAACACTGACCCAACTGTCCTAACTGGCTCTGTTAGCCTACAAGCTAGCACTCGGAGTGCTAGCTTGTAGGCTAACAGAGCCAGCTAGTAGTTGTTTTAAGTGAGTGACCATAAACCATAGACAGCTTAAAGTCCACGATGTGCAGGTTTAATTTTAACAAACATAGAACAGGCTTGTGCAATTTGCTTGTTGGTAGTAAATATTTGAACTGTTATCCATTGTATTTGATGGTGTTGGATATCATAGAAAGACTGAATATATTACCAAAATTAGGCACAATTTTACAGTGTTTCATTTTAGACACCCCCACAATGCATTGCATGACGTCACAGGGGAGTTAACAGAGCAGCCTGCTTGTATTTACCACTGGTCTGGCCTAATGTGGCTTCTGGTCTTTAATATTAACAGTCTATGGTCTCGAATTACTGCTAAGTCCATGTGACTTTATTATATTTATAATAATATTGGAGGGAAAGTGAAACACACAGCTTAGACTAACATGTTGTTAACTTTTCACAAGTTTAGACTGCTAGTTAACTAACATAGACACAGACTAATTACTGCTAACTAACATGCTAGTTAACATTAAAATAGACACAACTAATTAGCCTAGCCTGCTAGGTAAATAACATAGACACACTGCCTAACATGGTGTTGCCTATATAATAGACACAGACTAATGTTGTCAACATCATACATGTGGCATTAGTCACCTTTTGTACCATAATTTAAAATGTATTGAATGAAATTTAGTAAAAGGGTTAAGCTAATTTTTCATAAATGAAGATGGGGGGGTTGTTAAGGTTGTTATCATGCAAAGCTAACTGGCTATAAGTTTCTGGTACAGCCTGTCTCGGATGCTAAGCGGATATAGTTAACGTCCTGGGTCTGGTTCCAGTCCCTCTTTACAGCCCAACTGAAAGGGCAGCAGGTCATGTTATCTTTTGCCCTGCAGGTCCTCAAAGGGTCATAAACTTTCAGTCACATTCCAACTGAAAGATAAGGAACATATCATGAACATATCACACCACTTGTATTGTCTTATAGAAGACCCTTACCCTTAATGAGGCCGTTTCTTTCTATTTGAGAATATGTCACTGAGACAACAGATGATAATTAAACAGCTTGATATGGAGCCTTCACCACTGAATTAAATCAAATCTTCTCAACCCGACTGCAGCAGACTTTAACAGAAATACATTGTTTTTAACTTTTCATAACTCAACACTGGCCAACAATCTGCTATTAGCTACCGACAGTTACCTCGGAACAATCCAGCAAATAGACCGAGCCCTAGTGCCCTGAAATAAATTTTCTTTGATCATTTGAAGTTTTTCCGAGTCGTACGTTAGGGAAAGAGATATGAATCCCAATTACTTTGGTTTCTATGGAAATCAGGATTATTTAACAGGATTCCTCGTTGTCTTTTAGAAAGATGTTTTCATTTATTAAAGTTAAAAACAGCTTTAACTTGGAGGTTTCCTTCGTTCTTTTTACTGTAGAAGAAAACGCTCTGGCTTGTTTTTTTCTTTAAACCAATCAGAATAGTCGTGGGCGGGGCTAAGCTCTGGACGACGACTTTGGCTCTGCTACATAGTCTCAGGAAGGAACTGTTCACCCTGATAGAAGAAACACGTGTGCATGTTGACATAGACCAGACACACACACAACACATACACACACATTTCAATGAGCTGCATCCATGGCTCTTATCAGTGTATCAGTCTGTGTAACATTACTTCGTCCTCAGCCATCCTGCTCCAATCACTCCCAAACATCCCAGTTAGATATAAGATGGCTAATCGTTTCTTTGGGAATCTTTACAGTTCTTCCCTTAAAGAAGCGACCAGGCCGGCCTTGTTGCACCATCAAAACGTCTTTCTGAACTTTCCATTTTCACACAGGAACATCTGGAGATGTTCTGCTAAATGAAGTGTGGTTGGTCCAGGCTACTGTGCATGTAGCTTGGAGCTCCAGTTAATGACTTTTGGGCCTTACATTTTAGTAGTTCTTTCAGTTTGAATGCAGGAGATGCTTGACACTCTGAAGTCCTATGGATTGGTCCCCTCATCAGCCCTTGCATTTTCTCCATTCAAACAGAAGATTTGCAAACAGAAGATTTTAATATAGTAAAACATGGTCAACTAGAATTCACTCACACCTCCCATTAGTTCTTCTAACCCTTAAATCATTATCTCTGCATTTCCCGCGTCCCCCCTTCTTGGGTCTACCAAAGGCACCTTCAGCAGACGGCAAGATGGCAACCGGAGCAGGAAAGAAGGGCAGGGAAAGAGGAGGAGGCCTGCAGCAGTGAAGGAGGAGGAGGAGGAGGAGGAGGAGCAGCCTGCAGCAGTGAAGGAGGAGGAGGAGGAGGAGGGAGGAGGAGCAGCCTGTAGCAACAGTGAAGGAGGAGGAGGAGTATGTGGTGGAGAAGGTTTTGGACTGCAGAGTGGTGAAGGGAAGAGTAGAGTTTCTGCTGAAATGGAAGGGGTTCTCAGAGTAAGTATGAGTCTAGAATATTAATACTTGGTGTTCTTGGTCCTGATATACTGTGTGTATAAATATCATTATCATATTATTTAATGAGTTTCCTTTATCTTCATGACTATTTACATTGTAGATTATCACTGAAGACCCTATAAATAACCCTAACCCTGTCAAAACTCTGAATGAACACATGTGGAATTATGTACTTAACAAAAAAGTAGAAATAACTGAGAACATGTCTTATATTCTTAGTTTGGTTCTTGCCATAATATGAATTCTACCAGTTGTCCAGTAGGCTGTCGGCTGTGTATCGACCTGACTTCTGCACAACACAACCGATGGTCCCAACTCCATTAATAAGGAAGATATTCTACTAATTAACCCTGACAAGGCCCACCTGTGAAGGGAAACCATTTCAGGGACTACCTCATGAAGCTCATTGAGAGAACACCAAGGCTTTGCAGTGCTATCAAAAAGCAAATCTATAGATTGGCTCAGACTCCAACCTTAGGTACGGGCAAGCTGCCCTTTGCCTATCTCTGGAGGCGCCTGTGTTTTGGTACCATTTGCTTACAGTAGTGAAATGCAGAGTCATAACATGTTCAGCTGTCTCCAACACTGGAGGACTCACTTTAGGAGATATCTTTAGGAATGACACATGTTTCGGAGGCCTATTTGAATGATTTACTTAAAATTATTATTCACTTAATAAATGAACAATTACTGAAAGAAAATCATTGTCTATGTAATTTTGTATTCTTTAAGGAAATTATAGTCATAACAAACCCAGTTGTCTCCATCAAGGAGAAACACACAGATGACAGATACAGAAGTCATATACTCTGAGAGGCATTGGAGTTCCTATTATGAATAATTAATATGAAAATCATTGGTTAAATGTAATTTTCCCATTACAGGGGGTACTTTGAAGAAACTAGAAAATAAGACATGTTTTCAGTTATTTCTACTTTTTTGTTAAGTACATAATTCCTCCCGTGTTGATTCATAGTTGTGATGCCTTCAGTGATAATCTACAATGTAAATAGTCATGAAAGGACTCTCAAGGAAACTCATTGAATGAGAAGGTGTGTCCAAACTTTTGGCCTGTATATGTGTGTGTATGCAAATAATCTACAGCATAGATTGCAGCATTGTATCATGCCCTCAAAGTTGACATAAGCTGCAGACCCACAAATAACCTTATAAGATGGGTCCTGCTATGCCATGAACTACTACATTTTGGGACTGTTATTGCCACTCTTCATTCTAACCCCAACCGGTCGTCAGACACCGCCTACCAAGAGCCTGGATCTGGGCCTGGGTCTGGGTCTGTCCGAGGTTTCTACCTAAAAGGAAGTTTTTCCTCGCCACTGTTGCCCTGTTGCTTGCTCTGTAGAAAACTACTACAACTGTTGGGTCCTTGTAAATTCTGGAGTGTGGTCTAGACCTGCTCTAGCTGTAAAGTGTCTCCAGATAACGCTTGTTATGAATTGATACTATAAATAAAATTGAATTGAAGATGGCAATAGAAAAAATGAATAATAGGAATGCTAATTAGAGTGAGAATGGATTGTCTAAAAACAAAGTGTGAGGAGATGTTCTTCTGTCTGCACTCACCTTTCCAGTGAGGATAACACATGGGAGCCACAAGACAACCTGGACCAGGACCTTATCACCGAGTACATGCAGACACACAAGGAGACGGAGGAGAAGAAGAAGGAGGGCAGGAGGAAAGGTGTCAGGGAGGCCTCGGGAGACTCAGAGGAGCGAGGGAGCAAGATGAAGAAGGAGGTGAGTGAAGGAAAGAGGGTACTCCAGACTGAAGAGTCCCAGAAATCTATCTATCTATTATTGATGAACAGCGTGAGGCCCCCACCTTCCTGCTTGCCACGTAGCTCGGGGTTTCCATTCCCCATCACACACAAAGGAATAGACGGTTAAACCTCCACTTCTTCCTCAGTAGCCTAGCCTTCACGCTAGCTCCGGCTCTGCATTAGAGGGTGACACAAGAATCAGTTGTCGCTTGTCCCCCCGCCCAACTCCTGAATCCTGTCCCCCTCCCGTTTCATTCTCTATGTTGTCTAAAGTTATCAGACTGTGTAGCATGTTGTGTTAATCGCGGTTGAATCACTGAGGTTGCCTCTGACTTTCGGCTCCACTATACATGCATCACCTGCAGCCTCGGTGATTTCAGGACGTAATTCCCAAGGGGGATCTTCTCACAGCTCCTGAAAATGGATTAAGGGGTCCTTCGATGAGGGGGGGTATCAGTCTGCTGCTGAAGGAGCTGCTCAGGGACCCCACAGTGTCATGTAGGGGGGGGTATCAGTCTGCTGCTGAAGGAGCTGCTCAGGGACCCCACAGTGTCATGTAGGGGGTGAGAGGTGTTTTCCATGATGGATGTCAGCTTGGCTAACATCCTCCTACTCTCCCCCTACTTTCTATATAGGGGTCCAGAGGACAGTCCAGGACAGAGCTCGCTCTCCTGATCAGTCTATTGAGTTTGGGGGGCTTTGGGCTTTTATCCTTTTTAAACCTATTACATGTACAAATATTAAGATATTTAGCATAATAAAGGAAAGGGGAAAAGCCAAAAAGCATAATATGAGCACTTTAAGGAGTAGGCTACAGCTGTTAATTAGTGTAAATGATTAGTAGCCTAACTCCTTGAATGGTAAGATTATGACCGTTACAGAGCAGTGGTCAGTAAATGTCTATTTTTAGGCTGCTTACACATTCAGTCAGTCCGCCATCATCTGCCACGCTTTCTCTCGCTGTTTCATTACAGCATTACACTTATTTCACTACAACTTGCCTGAAAATGTACAATGTTCCGGAACTTATAAAAGTTATGAAAATCACATTTGCTTCCATAATAACATGTTTGCAATTGGCAAACATTTACCTTCATGTCATTATAAATAAAAATTAAAATTGGGAGTGAGAGCAAGTTGAGGGTCTAAAGAAGGTTGTTCACTATCTCTCTCTGTTTGTCTGTTGCTATAGAAACAGAGAAGAGGAGAGGGACCCAAACATCACCACTGTCAACACTGTGACAAATCATTCACAACATCAGGATATTTAAAGATTCATCAGAGAGTTCACACTGGAGAGAAACCTTACAGCTGTGAACAATGTGGGGCAACCTTTTCTCAGAGTGGTCACCTTAAAATACACCAGCGCATTCACACTGGAGAGAAACCTTACAGCTGTGAACAATGTGGGGAACCTTTTCTCAAATCCTTAAAATACACCAGCGCATTCACACTGGAGAGAAGTGGTGTGACCTTGGAAAAACCTACACCACCAGCGCATTCACACTGGAGAGAAGCCGTACAGCTGAACAATGTGGGAAACCTTTTCTCAGAGTGGTAGCCTTAAAATACACCAGCGCATTCACACTGGAGAGAAGCCTTACAGCTGTGAACAATGTGGAGAAACCTTTTCTCAGAGTAGTAGCCTTAAAATACACCAGCGCATTCACACTGGAGAGAAGCCGTACAGCTGTGAACAATGTGGAGAAACCTTTTCTGAGAGTGGTAGCCTTAAAATACATCAACGCATTCACACTGGAGAGAAGCCGTTCAGCTGTGAACAATGTGGAAAAACCTTTTCTCAGAGTAGTAACCTTAAATATCACCAGCGCATTCACACTGGAGAGAAGCCGTACTGGTGTGAACAATGTGGAAAAACTTTTTCTCAGAGTAGTAACCTTAAAAGACACCAGCTCATTCACACTGGAGAGAAGCCGTACTGGTGTGAACAATGTGGAAAAAGCTTTTCTCATAGTAGTAGCCTTAAATATCACCAGCGCATTCACACTGGAGAGAAGCCGTACTGGTGTGAACAATGTGGAAAAACCTTTTCTCGGAGTAGTAGCCTTAAATATCACCAGCGCATTCACTCTGCCTCGTTGTGAACATGTTTCAGAGCCAAGCTGTTTCCTCCTCCTCATGCCCTGATAGCTGTGTTGTTATATTCTGATCTTCTCTCCACATTGAAGGCTGACCAGCAGTAACTTTATCTTCTGAGCAGCATGGATGTTATCCTGGCTACGACTACATATTACGCTCCCTCCCTTTGAAGGGTTAACTCCACTCAAAATGAGCTTTTATTCCTATAATAAAATATTCTGAGGTCAGGGTTCAACTGTTAGCGCTGTTTCACTAATGCTGCAACGGAGGAGTATTTGTTCTTATCTATTAACATCACTGTTTACTAAGGTGTTGTCAAAATGCTGAAATATTTAGTCTATTGTCCCTGAAGACGAAGGAAAAGAAGGAAATCCTCATAACTGGGACGCTTTAATCAGAACATGTCTGCTGTTCTAAAAATAACTTGTAGTTAAAAAAATCATACATTGTGATTTCTGGATTTTTTTTTTTTTTTTAGATTATGTCTCTCACAGTGGACATGCACCTACGAGGACAATTTCAGACCCCTCCATGATTTCTAAGTGGGAGAACTTGCAAAATAGCAGCGTGTTCAAATACTTATTTTCCTCACTGTATATACAGTATATATATAATTATACACTTCATAACAACTGGATATATAACCCACCTGTTTAAATTGTTCAAGGCTTAAATCAGCAGTCACCATCTACTAAATATATATATTTTTTTTAAATCTTTGGTTAGTAAACCTGCATTTTTAATTTAACCAAGTATCCTGTATTATAAGTACATGTCTGGTATTTGTAGTAAACAGCTTGAAAATCTGTTAAATTCAGCAACAAATGATTTTAATATTGAAAAGACCCTCTTCCTCCATAGACACACATGCATTAAGAGGGGCTCAATGTTTTAGGAAATATACTCTATATATGTACATACGTGTGTGTGTGTGTGTGTGTGTGTGTGTGTGTGTGTGTGTGTGTGTGTGTGTGTGTGTGTGTGTGTGTGTGTGTGTGTGTGTGTGTGTGTATATAGATATGTGTGTATTGTTAAACGACGGTTCAGTTAAAAACCCAAGAAACACAAAGCTAAAAATATATGTACTGCTTAAAGTGTGCTATGTAACCCATGATATAGTTTTGATGAATGTATGAACTAAATACTAGAAACAGTTCAAACTTTATAATATTCGTTAGGTGTGACCTTTGGCCTTTTAAGTGTGCTAAGGATCACTTGCTGTAACAGTGGATCTGGTCTGAACCGGTCTTCTGCTGTGGCCCCCTGTATGATTACGTAGTGGTGGAAATACCCTGTTTTCCAGAAAGGAAAATGGCTAATTCTTTCATTTTTAACCATTGTATAATCATTCATTTTATTAATTTGCTCTGTCCTCTTCTTAAATAAAGTGAATAGAATTGAACTTTCACATGAAGTTTCTTTCTTTTTTCCAGGGTGTATTCGTCTGTACGACTCTTATGACTCCATATCCTTCAGTTTATCACAATCATTCAACATCAACAACATCTGGAGATACATGGTTTTGTTGGACAGGGAGGGGAAACACTGTTGAAAGTAAGTAGAAAATGCATTTCCTGCAGAAAATGTTTGTGAATGCTGAGAAACTAAAGTACTAAAGCTGAACTAGAGCGCCGGCTCTAATGCGTAAGATGTTGACGCAGTGAAAAAAGGAATTCTTTAAATTAGTCAAAATATCCGAAAATGGACACACCAACAATGTATTATACATTATATATATATATATTTTTTTATATATATACACACACACACACACACTCAAAGGATTATTAGGAACACCTTTTCAATTTCTCATTAATGCAATTATCTAATCAACCAATCACATGGCAGTTGCTTCAATGCATTTAGGGGTGTGGTCCTGGTCCAGACCATCTCCTGACCTGGACCATCCAGACCTGGTCCAGACCATCTCCTGAACTCCAAACTGAATGTCAGAATGGGAAAGAAAGGGGATTTAAGACATTTGGAGCATGGCATGGTTGTTGGTGCCAGACGGGCCGGTCTGCTCAGTTACTGGGATTTACACCCACAATCATGTCTAGGGTTTACAAAGAATGGTGTGAAAAGGGAAAACCACCCAGCATGCAGCAGTCCTGGGGGGATGCCTTGTTGATGCTAGAGGTCAGAGGAGAATGGGCCAACTGATTAAAGCTGATAGAAGAGCAACTTTGACTGAAATAACCACTCGTTACAACCGAGGTGCAGCAAAGCATTTGTGAAGACACAACACGCACAACCTTGAGGGATGGGCTACAACAGCAGAAGACCCCCCCCAGGTACCACTCATCTCCACTACAAATAGGAACAAGAGGCTACAATCTGCAAGAGCTCACCAAACCTGGACAGTTGAAGACTGGAAAAATGTTGCCTGGTCTGATGAGTCTTGGTTTCTGTTGAGACCTTCAGATGGTAGAGTCAGAATGAGAACATGGATCCATCATGCCTTGTTACCACTGTGCAGGCTGGTGGTGGTGGTGTAATGGTGTGGGGGAGGCTTTCTTGGCACACTTTAGGCCCCTTAGTGCCATTGGGCATGGTTTAAATGCCCCGGCCTACCTGAGCCTGGTTTCTGACCATGTCCTTCCCTTTATGGCACCATGTCCCCGTCCTCTGATGGCTACTTCCAGCAGGATGATGCACCATGTCACAAAGCTCACATCATCTCAAACTGGTTTCTTGAATATGACGATGAGTTCGCTGGACTAAAATGGCCCCCCCAGTTATCAGATCTCAACCCAATAGAGCATCTTTGGGATGTGGTGGAACGGGAGCTTCGTGCCCTGGATGTGCATCCCACAAATCTCCATCAACTGCAAGATGCTATCCTCTCAATATGGGCCAACATTTCTAAAGAATGCTTTCAGCACCTTGTTGAATCAATGCCACGTAGAATTAAGGCAGTTCTGAAGGAGAAAGGGGGTCAAACACAGTCTTAGTATGGTGGTCCGAATAATACTATAGGTGAGTGTATACACATATATCACACATATACACACATATGCACACCAGTGACGTGCAGTCAGGGTAGCCAAGCTAGGCACTGCCTACCTTGCCAAAATTCAAGCATAAAATTTTTTATTAAATAAATGTTTTTAATAAGCTTGTATTTGTATTTTTACTGTTTATTCCTGTGATTTATGTGTGTTATTCCAATTATTTAGACGGTACGATGACAAATGTAGCAATTACGCATAATCAAATAGAAAAAATGGAAGAATAAGCTGGACCTTTACTGTCCATTCAAGCAATAAACCAATGTTGCGCATGCACACTTTGATCCTGTATTCTTTAACATGTACTGCAAAAAGCACAACTCTGCTGTGCCTTTGGATAGAGGAGAAGGAGATATATATATATATATATATATATATATATATATATTTAAATATCTTATATAACTGTGGACCTGGTTTTAAATATCTTATAACTGTGGACCTGGCTTTCTTCTGCCATTGTTGTTGCTGCAGTGGTCTGTCTAAATGTGGGGCCAGAGGGGTCTGTCTAGATGTGGGGCCAGAGGGGTCTGTCTAGATGTGGGGCCAGAGGGGTCTGTCTAAATGTGGGGCCAGAGGGGTCTGTCTAGATGTGGGGCCAGAGGGGTCTGTCTAGATGTGGGGCCAGAGGGGTCTGTCTAGATGTGGGGCCAGAGGGGTCTGTCTAAATGTGGGGCCAGAGGGGTCTGTCTAAATGTGGGGCCAGAGGGGTCTGTCTAGATGTGGGGCCAGAGGGGTCTGTCTAGATGTGGGGCCAGATGGGTCTGTCTAAATGCTGGGCCAGAGGGGTCTGTGGAGCTTTACAACTCTGAAGGCTTTTTTAATTCACCATTAATTTTCGTTGAACTGCCTATATTCAAAATCTACACATCTGATTTCTCGCCTTAAAACATCTTAAAAATGAATTTATTGATTTAAAAATAGATGTAAATTGTGAAAATCTGTGTATCGGAAACCATACGCGCTTTACACCCGAAATGAATGCTGGGATACCGGCCCGGCTAAGTTCACATAAGTTTTTGTCGGTACACGATCCGTCCTGCCAGCACGATCCGTCCTGCGCATGTGCAAGATGTTCGCTCATGCGTATATGATGTCATGATGATGTCATGATGAACGCGTATTTACGACACTGCACGATCTGTTCACACATAGACAGTTAAAGAAAGTCTGTTCGCCTCCACCAGGAAGCTAACGTTAGTTTAGCTAACAGCTAATTTGGCTAACCGCTAGCTGAGACCATGGACATAGATATGTCCATAGACATATGTCCATAGACATATATATGTCCATAGACATATATATGTCTATGGACATATATATGTCTATGGCTGAGACAGCATGTAAAATGAATGAATGAATGAAGTTAACCGTTTAAATATGTAACAGCTGTTACGTCAGTTCTACGTTAATTGTGCTCATTTAAAATACAATCACTCAATACTTGTCTTTATTATTACTGTAAAGTCTTAATTTCCCACTGTTTAGTTTGAGTAACGTTATTTTAGGCTGAATCAAGCTGTCAGCTAGCGGTTAGCTGAATTAGCTGTTAGCTAAACTAGCGTCGTTAGCTTTCCGGTGGAGGCTAACAGCAGACCGCTACTGTGGAACGGATCATGCAGTGCCGTAAATCCTCTACATCATGATTATCATCTGGGTTGCTAACATCTTGCCATGCAGGGCCTCGTGGACCGACAGTTACCATCCGATGTATCCTCGATTTTTGTTCACATCCGGGATTTAACTGTTCTTGGCAAAATGCAAACTTAGAACATTAACAATGCCATCATGTATAATTCAAATGTCAAAACCAGAGTTGCTCATACAGAGAAGAGAAAAAATATATATACATATATATACACATATATACACACATACATACACATAATGTATAAATATATATATCTATACACACATACACATACACACATACATACACATAATGTATAAATATATATATATATATATACATACATACATACATGGACATACATACATACATCTAAATACTTAGGTAGGCTGTGGCAGTTTTAAATTTTTCAATTTGTTTCATTGCCAGCCTTTTTCCAAAAATCAAAAAATATTCATTTTATTTCCACAATGTACACTGGCCAACCACCTTGACAGAAAAAAACAGAAATTTAGAAATTTTTGCATATTTATTAAAAAACAACTGGAAATATCACATGGTCATGTTTCAGACCCTTTCCGTGACCCTCCATATGTAACTCAGGTGCTGTCTATTTCTCCGACTCATCCCAGATGCCTTAGCACATCCAGCTGTGTTTGTTATACTGATTGGACTTGATTAGGCAAATTGTAGCCTCACACCTGTTCTATATAAGGACCTTACACCACAGTGCATGTCTTCTGCATGCAATCCATGAGGTCAAAGTTGGAACTGCCTGAAGATGCTCATTCTGACAGAATTTGGCAAGGCACAGATCTGTTGCAAGGTTACAAAAAAAAACCATTTCTGCTGCACTTAAGGTTCCTAAGAGCACAGTGGCCTCCATAATCTAAATGGAAGACATTTTACGACCACAGAACCCTTCTAGATGTTGGACCATTCTCTGTAAAACCTGAGATGGTTGTTGTGAAAAAGAAGAATAATGTCTCTGTGGCTAGCCCAGCCCTTCTGGGACCAAAATCATGTATAAGTCACCAAATCACTTTGCAATTCCACCACTGATGCTCTTTTGAACTGGCAGGAGTTTTTGACCATGTCTACATCCTAAATGAATGAGTGAAAGCCGCCATGTGATTGGCTAAAAAACACCTGAAGGACTTAAAAATAAAATCCAGTTGGACAGGTGATGAGACCAAAGTGATAGTGAGTTTTTTGGCCTTATTCTAAGACAGCATGTGAAATGAAAAAATGAAGTGCTCATTTAAAATACAATCCCAACTGAAGCATGTGGTGGCAGCATCATGTGTGGGGGTGTTTTTCAGCTGCAGGGAATCAGGAACTGGTTTTAAATTTAGGGAAAGAAATTTCCCACTGTTTGAGTAGGTTATTCTGGAATTTTCAGCTGTCAGCCTCAGACTTAGCCGAATTTACTGTTAACAAGCTGACCCTCGTTAAAATTAACTTTTTTTACAGCAACCGCTTGTGGAACGGATCATGAAAATTTACATTAAACAATTAGCATCTCTGGAAGAACATCTTGAAAATGCCATCATGTATAATTCAAATGTCAAAACCAGAGTTGGCTCATACAAATCAGAGTTGGAAAAAATTTTAAAATGCCACCATGTATATTCAAATGTCAAAACCAGAGTTGCTCATACAAATACAACAAAGGGTCAATACATACACATAACATAAATAAATAAAAATATATAAATATATATATATATATATAAAAATGGGTTAAATGATATACATACAGATAATACATACATACACACATAAATAAATAATAAACAAATATAAAAAAAATACATACATACACATACACATACATCTAAATAAGAGTAAAGAAAGAAAAATGTGGTGCAAATAAAGTTAAATGTATCACCGATACATGAAAAATGGATCAAACACAAGTCCAGTCTTAATTGCCTTTCTGTTCTTAATGCCTCTGATGGTGTTGTTGTATTGGTGCAGTTCTTGAAAGAAATGTTCAAAGCATGGTTTGGAGTCGCCCATTTCTTCTTGTGGATGTGGAATTTTCCAAATAACAAGATTAATTGAATAAAATAAACAACATCTTTATCCTTTTCACTGTCTTCAAAGCAAATCTAAATATCTTTATCTTTAAATTGAATTGATTGCCCTGTGTTCCTCTGATAAAATGTTGAACATCAATCCAAAATATTTTAGTATACATACAATGAAAGAACAAATGACAGATTGTTTCTTCTTCTAGTTCACAGAAAGTACAAGAATATTCAATATCAAGTTTGAATCTCTTTAGTGTCCCTTTTGCTGGATATATTTTATGCAGAATTTTAAAAGAAACCTCTTTTACTTTATTATTAAGACAAAATTTGTCTCCAATTAACCAGATCTTCTGCCAGTTCATTTCTCCGTACATTGAAGCCCAAAAGAATCTTCCTGAGGGCAGAGTTACCTCTTGTATACAATTCCTGATGTGTTTATTTGAGGAATATACCACTACTGAGTGGATTGATCCCTGTCACTACTGACCCTCTAAGAAGTTGCAGTACACATCTCGGCACAGCATCAACGACTATCGCATATTCTCTCGGCGTGACTGCTAACTGGAATTTGGAGAGGAACTCATTATACTTTAGTAACTGCCCGTCAGCATTAAGGAGTTGTTTTACCAAGATAATACCATTATCAACCCATCTTCCACGAAATGCTAACTTGTGTATTGGGTCAGTACTTTGGCCACCAATCATGACGTTTCACAAGAACACAAGAACACAGATTGAGAAACACCCCGTTTTTTAAATCTGTTGACCTACTTAAATTCTATTGGTTGCTGTTAACTTCCCGTCCAATCAGCTGTCGATGTGAGGGCGGAGGGGCGGGCCTTCGGCGGTGACGAGAAGAACGACCGTTATCCGTGATGATGAAGAGAATCAGTTCTCTTTACCGGACGCTGATTAGCTGCACGCACTGAACCGGACAGAAGGTAAACATACATACATACATACATATATATGTAGACATATGGAAAATATACATATGTGTGTGTGTGTTAATATCGTTTTACATCCATACAGTTTGTAAAAGTTATGATACCAACGGCTGTTAGCATTGTTAGCCCGCTAGCATGGTTAGCATCGTTAGCAGTTAGTGTAGCACAAGCTAAAGTCCGTGGGGAGGGTTACCAGACGTCCCCGGTTCCCGGGAACAGTCCCCGGTTTTGGTGACCTGTCCCCGGTTTTCACTGTGACTGACAGACCCGAAACTGGAACGAAAGAAAGAAAACTCTGACCCAACTGTCCTAACTGGCTCTGTTAGCCTACAAGCTAGCACTCCGAGTGCTAGCTTGTAGGCTAACAGAGCCAGTTAGTAGTTGTTTTAAGTGAGTGACCATAAACCATAGACAGCTTAAAGTCCATGTTGCAGGTTTAATTTTGCAACGAAATTGTGCAATTTGCTTGTTGGTAGTAAATATTTGAACTGTTATCCATTGTATTTGATGGTGTTGGATATCGCAAAATTGAATATATTACCAAAATTAGGCACAGTTTTACAGTGTTTCATTTTCCCCCCACAATGCATTGCATGACGTCACATTGGGGAGATAACAGAGCAGCCTGCGTTGTATTTACCACTGGTCTGGCCTAATGTGGCTTCTGGTCTTTAATATTAACAGTCTATGGTCTGCTAGTCCATGTGACTTTATTATATTTATAATAATATTGGAGGGAAAGTGGAACACAGCTTAGACTGGGATGTTGTTTGGCTTTTCACAAGTTTAGACTGCTAGCTAACGCTGCGCTACCGGACGTTAGCACAACAGCGTTAGCCTAGCCTGCTAGGTAAATACTACAACTGCCTTTGGTGTTGCCTATATATGCGTCCATGTTGTCAACATCATACATGTGGCATTAGTGCACCTGTTGTACCATAATTGTATTGAATGAAATAGTATCAAGATGGGGGGTTTGTTAAAAATTACAAACACAAAAGCTAACTGGCTATAGTTAGCCTGTATGCTAGCGGATATAGCTAATCGTCATGGTTCCAGTCCCTCTTTACAGCCCAACTGAAAGGGCAGCAGGTCATGTTATCTTTGCCCTGCAGGTCCTCAAATCGGGTCATAAACTTTCAGTCACATTCCAACTGAAAGATAAGGAAATATCACACCACTCATGACCTTAGACCCCCCTTAAACAACATTGTATTGTCTTATGGTCTAAGATGGGGGGGGGGTTATTCCTTGTTTTCTTTCTATTTGAGAATATGTCACTGAGACAACAGATGATAATTAAACAGCTTGATATGGAGCCTTCACCACTGAATTAAATCAAATCTTCTCAACGTTAGCTACCGACAGTTACCTCGGAACAATCCAGCAAATAGACCGAGCCCTAGTGCGTTGCCTGAAATAAATTTTCTTTGATCATTTGAAGTTTTTCCCATATCTTAGGGAAAAGAGATATGAATCCCAATTACTTTGGTTTCTATGGAAATCAGGATTATTTAACAGGATTCCTCGTTGTCTTTTAGAAAGATGTTTTCATTTATTAAAGTTCAAAACAGCTTTAACTTGGAGGTTTCCCTTCGTTCTTTTACTGTAGAAGAAACGCTCTGGCTTGTTTGTTTTCTTTAAACCAATCAGAATAGTCGTGGGCGGGGCTAAGCTCTGGACGACGACTTTGGCTCTGCTACATAGTCTCAGGAAGGAACTGTTCACCCTGATAGAAGAAACACGTGTGCATGTTGACATAGACCAGTCACACACACACACACACACACACACACACACACACACACACACACACACACTATTTCAATGAGCTGCATCCATGGCTCTTACCAGTGTATCAGTCTGTGTAACATTACTTCGTCCTCAGCCATCCTGCTCCAATCACTCCCAAACATCCCAGTTAGATATAAGATGGCTAACGTTAACGTATTCTTTGGGAATCTTTACAGTTCTTCCCTTAAAGAAGCGACCAGGCCGGCCTTGTTGCAACATCAAAACGTCTTTCTGAACTTTCCATTTTCACACAGGAACATCTGGAGATGTTCTGCTAAATGAAGTGTGGTTGGTCCAGGCTACTGTGCATGTAGCTTGGAGCTCCAGTTAATGACTTTTGGGCCTTACATTTTAGTAGTTCTTTCAATTTGAATGCAGGAGATGCTTGACACTCTGAAGTCCTATGGATTGGTCCCCTCATCAGCCCTTGCATTTTCTCCATTCAAAGATTTTGAAACAGAAGATTTTAATCTAGTAAAACATGGTCAACTAGAATTCACTCACACCTCCCATTAGTTCTTCTAACCCTTAAATCATTATCTCTGCATGTCCCGCGTCCCCCCTTCTTGGGTCTACTGGCACCTTCAGCAGACGGCAAAATGGCGACTGAAGGAAAGAAGGGCAAGAAGGAGGAGGAGGAGCAGCCTGCAGCAGTGAAGGAGGAAGGGAAGCAGCTGTATTGTTCAGTGAAGGAGGAAGAGGAAGGAGGATAGAGGATTGCAACAGTGAAGGAGGAAGAGGAGGAGCAGCCTGCAGCAACAGTGAAGGAGGAGGAGGAGGAAGAGGAGGAGAAGCCTGCAGCAACAGTGAAGGAGGAGGAGGAGTATGTGGTGGAGAAGGTGTTGGACCGCAGAGTGGTGAAGGGAAGAGTAGAGTTTCTGCTGAAATGGAAGGGGTTCTCAGAGTAAGTATGAGTCTATAATATTAATACTTGGTGTTCTTGGTCCTGGTTCTTGTTGCTTGCTCTGTAGGAAACTACTAGACCTGTTGGGTCCTTGTAAATTCTGGAGTGTAGTCTAGACCTGCTCTATCTGTAAAAGTGTCTCCAGATAACGCTTGTTATGAATTGATACTATAAATAAAATTGAATTGAAGATGGCAATAGAAAAAATGAATAATAGGAATGCTAATTAGAGTGAGAATGGATTGTCTAAAAACAAAGTGTGAGGAGATGTTCTTCTGTCTGCACTCACCTTTCCAGTGAGGATAACACATGGGAGCCACAAGACAACCTGGACCAGGACCTTATCACCGAGTACATGCAGACACACAAGGAGCCGGAGGAGAAGAAGAAGGAGGGCAAGAGGAAAGGTGTCAGGGAGGAGGAGGTGAGTGAAGGAAAGAGGGTACTCCAGACTGAAGAGTCCCAGAAATCTATCTATCTATTATTGATGAACAGCGTGAGGCTCCCACCTTCCTGCTTGCCACGTAGCTCGGGGTTTCCATTCCCCATCACACACAAAGGAATAGACGGTTAAACCTCCACTTCTTCCTCAGTAGCCTAGCCTTCACGCTAGCTCCGGCTCTGCATTAGAGGGTGACACAAGAATCAGTTGTCGCTTGTCCCCCCGCCCAACTCCTGAATCCTGTCCCCCTCCCGTTTCATTCTCTATGTTGTCTAAAGTTATCAGACTGTGTAGCATGTTGTGTTAATCGCGGTTGAATCACTGAGGTTGCCTCTGACTTTCGGCTCCACTATACATGCATCACCTGCAGCCTCGGTGATTTCAGGACGTAATTCCCAAGGGGGATCTTCTCACAGCTCCTGAAAATGGATTAAGGGGTCCTTCGATGACACTTTCACCTTCAGCTTGTTTCCAGAATCCATTTTGCCGACTCGGTGTAGTCGCTGATGCTGACTGATTGGCTTGTGAACAGGGCAGCTGCTTTGTCTTGCTCTGATAGGCTATACTTTGTTTTGAGTTGGAAGTGGTTCTCTTTTCTAAAACAAAATGCCTAGCAATCTTTGGGCGCACTCACCGCATTGCCACGTCATTTTTTAAATTTAATCTCCGGCTCCGTCCCACTCCCGTTGATTTCTAAGCTCTGTTCCTATAACAACGGAGAATTTGACTCTCCATGTCGGGCGGGAAACACCGTGACCTGCAGGAGTCGCCAAAGATTGACACCCATTGTCCTTGGTTTAAACAGTTATTCCCTGAATAAACAAGGTATTTAATGCTTTTATCCACTTTAATCATATCCATATCCATAGGATAGAATATGTATATTGTTTTTTTTAAAGTGATCAGAATCATTTATTGATCCCCGACGGCACCAGTAGTAAGAAGACAGAGACGGAGCACTGTAACAGGCAGCTTGCAGTTAGCATCAACGAACACTTCACAGAATCAGAAACAGCATTATAGCAAAATAGAGTACAAGACATAATAACATAACAATATAATGCACAAGACTACACACGGTACATGTGAATACACTGTTACAGTCATGTTTACTGTGTGCATTGAGTTTATCACTTCATTATCTTTATAGATTCAAGATTTCAGAGTCCAAGTCCTTCAGTGTCTTTCTTTTCTATGTCCATATATACGAGGAAGCAAAGCATATAATATGTAGAGAAGGAAACTCGGCCTCTGTAAAAACAAAACAAAAGTGGGAGATAATAGCGGACCGACTGAATGTTAGTCTCAAAATATACATTCATGAACTACTGCCCTTAAACCACTGAAGGAGTCACTTGTCATTTGCACAGACAGCTGTACACTTTGCCTTAAAAGCTAGCAGTGGGATATATGTTACTGAGGAAATGTATATTTAGCCCAAACGAGAGAGAGGGAAAAGGCAGAAAGAGAGAGGTATGTAGCTACGCATCATATCCTAGCATTGTAGATAAGTGGTTGTAATTTATCTTCTGCTCCCTGTTAAAGGGCTCATATTCTGCTCATTTTCAGGTTCATAATTCTATTTAGAGGTTGTACCAGAATAGGGTCTTGTGGTTTAATTTTCAGAAAACAAAATATTTTTGTTGTACTGCACATTGCTGCAGCTCCTCTTTTCCCCCTGTGTGTTGAGCTCTCTGTTTTAGCTAAAGAGTGAGACATCTCACTTCTGTTCCATCTTTATTGGGAGTCACACATGCTCAGTACCTAGGTAAGGACTACTAGCCAGTCAGAAGCAGAGTATGAGGGGCCCTGACAGTACCTAGGTAAGGACTACTAGCCAGTCAGGAGCAGAGTATGAGGGCCCTGACAGTACCTAGGTAAGGACTACTAGCCAGTCAGGAGCAGAGTATGAGGGTGACAGTAAAGTAGGTAAGGACTACTAGCCAGTCAGAAGTAGAGTATGAGGGTCCTGACAGTACCTAGGTAAGGACTACTAGCCAGTCAGGAGCAGAGTATGAGGGTCCTGACAGTACCTAGGTAAGGACTACTAGCCAGTCAGAAGCAGAGCAGGGCCCCTGACAGTACCTAGGTAAGGACTACTAGCCAGTCAGAAGCAGAGTTCATGAGGGCCCTGACAGTACCTAGGTAAGGACTACTAGCCAGTCAGGAGCAGAGTATGAGGGTCCTGACAGTACCTAGGTAAAACTACTAGCCAGTCAGAAGCAGAGGGGTGAGGGCCCTGACAGTACCTAGGTAAGGACTACTAGCCAGTCAGAAGCAGAGCATGGGGGCCTGACAGTACCTAGGTAAGGACTTGACAGTCCCTTGTCAGAAGCAAGTATGAGGGCCCTGACAGTACCTAGGTAAGGACTACTAGCCAGTCAGGTAGGATGAGGGTCCTTCAGTACCTAGGTAAGGACTACTAGCCAGTCAAGCAGAGTCAAAGGGTCCTGACAGTACCTAGGTAAATGGAACAGGCTATCAGAAGCAGAGCATGGGGCCCTGACATTATTAGGTAAGGACTTTTAGCCAGTCAAAACAGAGATGAAATGCCCTGACAGTACCTAGGTAAATGTAGCCAGTCAGAAGTAGAGTATGCTCCTGACAGTACCTAGGTAAGGACTATTAGCCAGTCAGGAGCAGAGTATGAGGGTCCTCCAAAGTACCTAGGTAAGGACTACTAGCCAGTCAGAAGCAGAGCATGAGGGCCCTGACAGTGTCTGGTAAGGATCCTCTAGCCAGTCAGGAGCAGAGTAAGTGAGGGCCCTGACAGTACATTTGGTAAGGACTACTAGCCAGTCAGAAGCAGAGCATGAGGGCCCTGACAGTACCTGGAGGTAAGGACTACTAGCCAGTCAGAAGCAGCAGGGAGGGCCCTGACAGTACCTAGGTAAAACTACTAGCCAGTCAGAAGCAGAGTACCTAAGTAAAGCATAGTTTGGGGTCTTTGGAACAGTTTGTGAACAGTGTTTTCTGTTGAAGATGGTAAGTTCCTGTTAGATTAGATTTGATTATACTTTATTCATCCCACAGCGGGAAATTTTGTTATTACAGCAGCAGCATTCTTTTTTCTGTAATAACAGCAAAAAACAAAAAAAACAAACAAGTAAGCACACAAGAAATACAGGCAAACAATAGGCAATGATTATATGGTAGACTGAGTAAACCAAAAACAGGTCAAATAAAGGTATTTTAAAGTGTGAAAAATGTGGACAGTGTTTAAAGTGTGACAAAAACAGGAACAGAAACTACATTATCAGGTAGAGCAGGTGTTGTAGAGTCTGAAACGGCCGGGATGAATGACCTGCGGTATTCTCCTTCTTACCTTGTGTATTTGTACGTCAAACGGGTGTATCAGTCTGCTGCTGGCAAGGAGTTGCTCAGGGGACCCCCCCCAGTGTCATGTAGGGGGAGGTTACCGATATAGTCTGCTGCTGAAGGAGCATGCCATCAGGACACAGCTCCCAGTTGTGTTGGAAGGGGGGGAAATCAGTCTGCTGCTGAAACATGCTCATTGAAAGTTCATTGGGGGGGGTATTACATTCTGCTGCTGAAGGAGCTGCTTAGGGACCCCCCAGTGTCATGTCAATCAGTCTGCTGCTGAAGGAGATGCTCAGCAGTCATGCAGAGGCCAAGGGGGGAATACTGCTGCTGAAGGAGCTTTCAGGGACCCCAATGTCATGCAGATAATCAGTCTTTTGCTGAAGTCTCATTAGTGTCATGTAGGGGGTGAGATAATTTTCCATGATGGATGTCAGCTTATCAACATCCTTCTCTATTTTCTCAATGGGGTCCAGAGGACAGTCCAGGACAGAGCTTCGCTCTCCTGATCAGTCTATTGAGTTTGGGGGCTTTGGGCTTTTATCCTTTTAAACCTATGACATGTACAAATATTAAATGTTAATAATAAAGGAAAGGGAAAAGCCAAAAAGCATAATATGAGCACTTTAAGGAGTAGGCTACAGCTGTTAATTAGTGTAAATGATTAGTAGCCTAACTCATGAAAATGGTAATGATTATGACCGTACAGAGCAGTGGTCAGTAAATGTCTATTTTTGGTTGCTTACACATTCAGTCAGTCCGCCATCATCTGCCACTTTCACTCGCTGTTTTTTACAGCATTACAATTCTTTCATTGACAATTAGCCTGAAAATGTACAATGTTCCGGAACTTATAAAAGTTATGAAAATCACATTTGCTTCCATAATAACATGTTTGCAATTGGCAAAAATTTACCTTCATGTCATTATAAATAAAAATTAAAATTGGGAGTGAGAGCAAGTTGAGGGTCTAAAGAAGGTTGTTCACTATTTCTCTGTTTGTCTGTTGCTATAGAAACAGAGAAGAGGAAGGGACCCAAACATCACCACTGTCAACACTGTGACAAATCATTCACAACATCAGGATATTTAAAGATTCATCAGAGAGTTCACACTGGAGAAATTCACACTGTACAGCTGTGATTTAATGTGTGGGGAACCTTTTCTCAAATAGTGGGGAACCTTAAAACACCACAATTCACACTGGAGAGAAGCCGTACAGCTGTGAACAATGTGGGGGAACCTTTTCTCAGAGTGGTCACCTTAAAATACACCAGCGCATTCACACTGGAGAAAAGACAGCTGTGAATCAATGTGGGGGAACCTTTTCTCAGAATAGTAACCTTAAAAGACACCAGCGTATTCACACTGGAGAGAAGTTCCTTACAGCTGTGAACAATGTGGGGTGAAAACCTTTTCTCAGAAGGTCACCTTTAAATACACCAGCACATTCACACTGGAGAGAAGCCAAACACTGCTGTGAACAATGTGGAAAAACGTTTCTAATAGTAGTTCACCTTTTAAAAGACACCAGCTCATTCACACTGGAGAGAAGCCGTACTGGTGTGAACAATGTGGAAAAACATTTTCTGATAGTAGTAGCCTTAAATCACAGCGCATTCACACTGGAGAGAAGCCGTACTGGTGTGAACAATGTGGAAAAACGTTTTCTCAGAGTGGTACCTTAAATATCAAAGCGCATTCACACTGCCTCGTTGTGAACATGCTTCAGAGCCAAGCTGTTTCCTGTGCTCCTCATGCCCTGATAGCTGTGTTGTTATATTCTGATCTTCTTCCACATTGAAGGCTGACCAGCAGTAACTTTATCTTCTGAGCAGCATGGATGTTATCCTGGACAACTCCGGGACACGCTCCCTCCCTTTGAAGGGTTAACTCCACTCAAAATGAGCTTTTTTATTCCTATAATAAAATATTCTGAGGTCAGGGTTCAACTGCTAGCACTCTGTTTCACTAATGCTGCAACGGAGGAGTATTTGTTCTTATCTATCAACATTGTTTACAAAGTTTTAATCAAAATGCTGAAATATTTAGTCTATTGTCCCTGAAGATGAAGGAAAGAAGGAAATCCTCATAACTGGGACGCTTTTAATCAGAACATGTCTGCTGTTCTAAAAAGAACTTGTAGTTAAAAATCATACATTGTGATTTCTGGATTTTTTTTTAGATTATGTCTGTCACAGTGGACATGCACCTTATTTCGAACAATTTCAGACCCTCCATGATTTCTAAGTGGGAGAACTTGCAAAATAGCAAAGCGTGTTCAAATACTTATTTTCCTCACTGTATATACTGTATATATAATTACCACTTCATAACAACTGGATATATAACCCACCTGTTTAAATTGTTCAAGGCTTAAATCAGCAGTCACCATCTACTAAATATATATATTTTTTTTAAATCTTTGGTTAGTAAACCTGCATTTTTAATTTAACCAAGTATCCTGTATTATAAGTACATGTCTGGTATTTGTAGTAAACAGCTTGAAAAATCTGTTAAATTCAGCAACAAATGATTTTAATATTGAAAAAGACCCTTTCCTCCATAGACACATGCATTAAGACTCAATGTTTTAGGAAATATACTTATATGTACATACGTTAGTGAAGCTGTGTGTGTGTTGAATTGTGTGTGTGTGTGTGTGTGTGTGTGTGTGTGTGTGTGTGTGTGTGTGCGTGTGTATATAGATATGTGTGTATTGTTAAACGACAGTTCAGTTAAAAACCCAAGAAACAAAAACTAAAAATATATGTACTGCTTAAAGTGTGCTATGTAAACCATGATATAGTTTTGATGAATGTATGAACTAAATACTAGAAACAGTTAAAACTTTATAATATTCATTAGGTGTGACCTTTGGCCTTTTAAGTGTGCTAAGGATCACTTGCTGTAACAGTGGATCTGGTCTGAACCATAGACCGTTAATATGAATGGACAGAGCATCCGGTTCGGCAAAGTGAACAAATGCGTAAGTAACTTAAAGCTGCATTCTATCTGAATTCCTGCAGAGGGCGACACGCGTGGTTGCAAAAAGAAGTTGGTTTCTATAGAAGTCTATGGAGAAATGAGCCACTTTTCACTTGATTTATTACCTCAGTAAACATCTTCATAATGAGTTTGTGGTCTCGATCGCTAGTTTTAAGTATTCTGCAACACAGAATGATGTTCATTTTTTAAATTACGGTCTCGTTGATTTTAAAATCGGATAAAGCCAGGGGTGTTTTGGGGCGTGGCTATGGTGTGATTGACAGTTCACGGCCTGTCAATCAAAGCTTGTCCATGGCACCATACGTTTCATCGCAGTGACTTTGACACTTTGGTCGGATAATATTGTCTTGTTTAGCGGTCGGTTGCACGGCAAGACACTCAAAGGAATCGGCAGTTCAGTTTTTCTGGTAAGTAAAATTATATTTTGTTTTAACACAGTTTTTCGTTAGCCAACGTTAGCATCTCAATTAATATCAGTTAGCTAGCTACTAGATTGCACCTTGCTAAGCAAGCTAGCGGGCTAACTAATAATGCTATGCAGACCGTATAAACGCATACAGTCTATGTATAAACGTATTAAAATATATTTAATGTTACAGTCGATTACAGTAGGTTATGCACAACTTGATATCGTCCATCGATCTCGCCTGTGATCTGTAATAGGTGGTATTAGTGCGCATGTAATGGTAACGTTAGCTTAAAATCAAAGCCTGATGTAGCTAACGTTATATTGCAAATTCATAAACCCATTAGCACGGGGTAAGGTTGTTTTGGGACAGCGTGTGATTTAGAAATAACCCCTCACATCTGAGTTTTATGTGGCGGATTTGAGTAAGTCAAACGTAGACCTGTTTTTGACTCAAATATATCCCGAAAGTTTGGGCAGTGTTACCCGGAGGCGGGCAAAGGGCGGCCAGGGCAGGTGGCACACTGCACCCCAGTCGGGGTTGCATATCTTTCTGGGCGAGAGGTTACCGGGCATATACCCCGTCACCCTCGTCATGCAGCACCCACAGCGGACAAAGCTGCGGGGGCTGCGCGTTGACTTGGAGGTCTCCGGGCGGGGAGTGGGTCAGATTGTTAGGATAAAATGGCGCACATGAAACAATTAGACATTATTGTAAAGTTACATTGGGGTATTACATTATATTAATCTATTAAATATACATTTAAATCATTTGCATTACAGATGCATACAGCAGATGTGGTGCCTTGTTAGTGTAAATTGATAGTATATACACCTTCAGGATGTATGAAACATGAATTTCTTTCCAAACAGACTTCCTTTTGATGATGCCAGGCTGAAGCAAGGGTTGGTGAACATTAGGAGAGAGACCAGCAAATGGAAGCACGAAAAGTCCCGTCTGCAGTTCACACTTTGAGGAAGATCAGTTTTTCAGAGACAAGCAGGTATTATTCATTTAAATGCATTATTTAGTGTGTCTTATATATTAGCTCATATATTAATATAATTAATTGTGATCTACCATGCCTTAACTACATGTTTGTCTTTTACTGTAACTACAAAGGTATCCACACTGAAAACTGAATGACCAGAGCCTACAGAAGGAAGACCTGGTGTATAGAGCATGTATTTGGTTTTCTATCTGGATGTGAAAACAGACTGTGTTGACCACATCCAAAGTTCTCAAATGTGTTCTGATTATAATGATGCCAGAAAATAATTTTTGGTTCAGCTTCTTCTGCTGAAAGGACGGACCAACTTTTAGCACTTGGTATTTAGAGGTTCAATTTCTTGTGGTTGACTTAGTTTCTGCTGTAGTTTGATAGGTGATCGTAGTAACATTAAGTAGTGGATTAAAACTATTTTATAAATATTAAACTGGAATAAAATAATGAAAATACTTAGCAGTCACCACTTTCACACTGGTGAAAGTAGTTTTGAATTTCACATAAAGGGTCTTGTATATTTTATGTATTTATGTACTGTTAGAATTAAATATTGACATTGCATATCCTTGTATGGTTTTTAGTTTTCATACTTTGAAAATGTCTAACTGTGATGATTAAATCAAATGTACCTAATACATTTGATTTAATCATTACAGTTGTGAACAATTAAATAAGTTGTTTAATTCTCCTTAGCAATTTGTGATCATAAGTTATGATTTTACCCTGCACAGATTAAACAGCACCTAGTGCAAAACGTTTATATTTATGTGTATTAAAGCCAAAATAGAAAGACACTTTTAATCAATTACAAATTCTATGAAATTTCCAAAGTCTTCTTGCATGACTACAATGCTGGATGTTCCTATTATAATTACTTCAGAAAAACAACAAATGTAGCTTTAGAAGGACCTTTATTTCACATTGAAATGGGCATCAACTTAAAAATACATACACCAAACACTTAAGATTTTTAAAAATGTATGAATTAAATAATGTAGTTCACCTTTTACAAGTGTAAATTCCACACATAAAACACTGCTGTGGGTTAAGGTAAAGGCAAACTTAACTGTCACAAGACATGTCTGCATAATAAAGAGGTTGTTGAATCTCTAGTGTCACACTGTTAATTACAGTAGAAATGGTTGACATTACAAATCACAATATAAAAATACAGCTTAACATATAAAGCTTATAGCACTTGTGCTATCATGCCTGGATACTGCAGGTGGAGGTGCTGCAGGTTCTCGTTCATTCCTGCAAAGAGCGTTACCGCCTCAAACATCTCTCAGGTCTCAGTGAATAAGGAGGACGGAGGACAGCTCTTCCTTGTAGGGACTGGTAGAAAGGATGAAGGGACCACTAGACCAGCCCAGAAATATTTTACGCTATAGAGAAAACTCATAAATGAACAGCACTCTTAATTTCACACTATTTGAAAATGCATTATTACCTTGGCTTAGTTTCACAAAACTCTGGTAAAAGTTTAATGTTGTTATATATAGCAAAAAGAAAATGAACTATTACTATTTACTTCTGGGCATTGGGGTGGGGGGACATGCCTGAAATGGCTTTCAGCACTCTTATTTCTGAAAGAATGAAAGAATCATCAATTTCCATTTGAGCCCCTCATAGTTAAATATCTATGCAAGCATGTAACTGTACTTGAAATTATCCAGGAGAATACAATAAAATCAACAGTCCATTGTTCTTTAGTGTAACTGTAACTTGGTTAAATAGCTTATTTCTGCTCACATTAGGACTTAACAGCATGTCAAGGTTAAATGCCCCAACCCCTATAGACTGAAAGGGGGAAAGGTAGCACAGTATCGGATCATTATGGTTATTACAGTTATATAATTATAAACGTTATAAGAAATTTGGTTATACATGTGCTAATAGCGTTACATAATGATAAGCATTGACAATCGACGTTTATATTTCATTTTACGTTAATACTATCTAAGTAAACTTCGATTTGCAGAAAATTAACGTTATTGCATTTTAATTTAACCAGCCTAGCTAAGTACAGCTGGTACGTTAAACAGACAATTTACATGGTAAATTCAGAACATTTATTTGCAATGTGACTCTTATATGTTATATAACCATAGACTACATGGGACAAAGATATACTTAAAACCTAGCGTTAGTGAAGCTAAATCTTACCTTGAATTATTCAGCAGCAGTTGCATCCCCATTGGCAGTGAAAGTGGTAGCTAACATAACGGTTAAGCGGTGCTAGCTCTCAGTTAAAAAGTCAACCGCCCAAAGACTGTAAAATATATGTACCGGTCTGTGGCTCCTCTCTCCCCGCCCTCTCCTCTAAAATTGTCACATCCGCAATGTATGAACTGGCTAGAAAAATTAAAACTCGAAACTCATTTCTGATCTCCACAAACCAATGGCCTTTTAATGTCTAGGATCACTTGTCTGTAACAGTGGATCTGGTCTGAACCGGTCTTCTGCTGTGGCCCCCTGTATGATTACGTAGTGGTGGAAATACCCTGTTTTCCAGAAAGGAAAATGGCTAATTCTTTCATTTTTAACCATTGTATAATCATTCATTTTATTAATTTGCTCTGTCCTCTTCTTAAATAAAGTGAATAGAATTGAACTTTCACATGAAGTTTCTTTCTTTTTTCCAGGGTGTATTCGTCTGTACGACTCTCTTATGACTCCATATCCTTCAGTTTATCACAATCATTCAACATCAACAACATCTGGAGATACATGGTTTTTGTTGGACAGGGAGAAACACTGTTGAAAGTAAGTAGAAAATGCATTTCCTGCAGAAAATGTTTGTGAATGCTGAGAAACTAAAGTACTAAAGCTGAACTAGAGCGCCGGCTCTAATGCGTAAGATGTTGACGCAGTGAAAAAAGGAATTCTTTAAATTAGTCAAAATATCCGAAAATGGACACACCAACAATGTATTATACATTATATATATATATTATTTTATATATATATATATACACACACACACACTCAAAGGATTATTAGGAACACCTTTTCAATTTCTCATTAATGCAATTATCTAATCAACCAATCACATGGCAGTTGCTTCAATGCATTTAGGGGTGTGGTCCTGGTCCAGACCATCTCCTGACCTGGACCAGACCATCTCCTGACCTGGTCCAGACCATCTCCTGGACTCCAAACTGAATGTCAGAATGGGAAAGAAAGGTGATTTAAGACATTTGGAGCGTGGCATGGTTGTTGGTGCCAGACGGGCCGGTCTGCTCAGTTACTGGGATTTACACCCACAATCATGTCTAGGGTTTACAAAGAATGGTGTGAAAAGGGAAAACCACCCAGCATGCAGCAGTCCTGGGGGGATGCCTTGTTGATGCTAGAGGTCAGAGGAGAATGGGCCGACGGATTCAAGCTGATAGAAGAGCAACTTTGACTGAAATAACCACTCGTTACAACCGAGGTATGCAGCAAAGCATTTGTGAAGCCACAACACGCACAACCTTGAGGGGGGGGCGGGGCTACAACAGCAGAAGACCCCCCCCCCGGTACCACTCATCTCCACTACAAATAGGAAAAAGAGGCTACAATTTGCAAGAGCTCACCAAACCTGGACAGTTGAAGACTGGAAAAATGTTGCCTGGTCTGATGAGTCTCGGTTTCTGTTGAGACCTTCAGATGGTGGAGTCAGAATGAGAACATGGATCCATCATGCCTTGTTACCACTGTGCAGGCTGGTGGTGTAATGGTGTAGGGGGGTGCTTTCTTGGCACACTTAAGGCCCCTTAGTGCCATTGGGCATGGTTTAAATGCCCCGCCTACCTGAGCATTGTTTCTGACCATGTCCGTCCCTTTATGGCACCATGTCCCCGTCCTCTGATGGCTACTTCCAGCAGGATGATGCACCATGTCACAAAGCTCACATCATCTCAAACTGGTTTCTTGAATATGACGATGAGTTCTAAAATGGACAAAAACCTGGCCCCCCAGTTACCAGATCTCTCAACCCAATAGAGCATCTTTGGGATGTGGTGGAACCCAATAGAGCATCTTTGGGATGCCCTGGATGTGGATGTGCATCCCACAAATCTTCATCAACTGAGATGCTATCCTCTCGATATGGGCCGATATTTCTAAAGAATGCTTTCAGCACCTTGTTGAATCAATGCCACGTAGAATTAAAGCAGTTCTGAAGGAGAAAGGGGGTCAAACACAGTCTTAGTATGGTGGTCCGAATAATACTATTGGTGAGTGTATACACACATATACACACATATGCACACCAGTGACGTGCAGTCAGGGTAGCCAAGCTAGGCACTGCCTACCTTGCCAAAATTCAAGCATAAAATTTTTTATTAAATAAATGTTTTTAATAAGCTTGTATTTGTATTTTTACTGTTTATTCTTGTGATTTATGTGTGTTATTCCAATTATTTAGACAGTACGATGACAAATGTAGCAATTACGCATAATCAAAGCTGGACCTGGAAGAGGAGATATATATATATATAAATTGTTTTAAATATCTTACAACTGTGGACCTGGCTTTCTTCTGCCATTGTTGTTGCTGCAGTGGTCTGTCTAAATGTGGGGCCAGAGGGGTCTGTCTAGATGTGGGGCCAGAGGGGTCTGTCTAGATGTGGGGCCAGAGGGGTCTGTCTAAATGTGGGGCCAGAGGGGTCTGTCTAGATGTGGGGCCAGATGGGTCTGTCTAAATGTGGGGCCAGAGGGGTCTGTCTAGATGTGGGGCCAGAGGGGCCTTGGTCTGTCTAAATGCTGGACCAGATGGGTCTGTCTAAATGCTGGACCAGATGGGTCTGTCTAAATGCTGGACCAGATGGGTCTGTCTAAATGCTGGGCCAGAGGGGTCTGTGGAGCTTTCCAACTCTGAAGGCTTTTTTAATTCACCATTAATTTTCGTTGAACTGCCTATATTCAAAATCTACACATCTGATTTCTCGCTTTTAAAACATCTTTCAAAATGAATTTATTGATTTAAAATAGACGTAATTGTGAAAATCTTATATCTGTGAAACCATGGCTTTCTTCTGCCATTTCATGAAAAACAAGAATACTGGGATACCGGCCCGGCTGTTCACATAAAGTTACTGTCGGTACTCCGTCTAAGCAGGATCCGTCCCTGCGATGTGCAAGATGTTCGCTCATGTCGTATATGATGTCATGATGACGCGTCTTTCGACACTGCCAGATCTGTTCACATAGACAGTTAAAAGAAAGTCTGTTCGCCTTCCACCAATCTGATCTAACAGCTAATTCGGCTAACCACTAGCTGAGACCATAGACATATATCATATATATGACCATAGACATATATATGATATATGTCTATGGCTGAGACAGCATGAAAAATGAATGAAAATAACCGTTTAAATATGTAACAGCTGTTACGTCAGTTCTACGTTAATTGTGCTCATTTAAAATACAATCACTCACTACTTGTCTTTATTATTACTGTGAAGTCTTAATTTCCCACTGTTTAGTTTGAGTAACGTTATTTTAGACTGAATCAAGCTGTCAGCTAGCAGTTAGCCGAATTAGCTGTTAGCTAAACTAGCGTCGTTAGCTGTTCTCGGCGAAATGCTAACTTTTTTTATTTATTTTTTTAAAATTTATTAACAAAGAACATTAACAATGCCATCATGTATAATTCAAATGTCAATACCAGAGTTGCTCATACAGAGAATAGAAAAAAAATATATACAGTGCCTTGCGAAAGTATTCGGCCCCCTTGAAGTTTTCAACCTTTTGACACATTTCAGGCTTCAAACATAAAGATATAAAAAATTTATTTTTTGTGAAGAATCACCAACAAGTGGGACACAATTGTGAAGTGGAACGAAATCTATTGGATATTTTAAACTTTTTTAGCAATATATATGTGTGTGTGTGTGTGTGTTAATATCGTTTTACATCCATACAGTTTGTAAAAGTTATGATACCAACGGCTGTTAGCATCGTTAGCCCGCTAGCATCGTTAGCATCGTTAGCCGTTAGTGTAGCACAAGCTAAAGTCCGTGGGGAGGGTTACCAGACGTCCCCGGTTCCCGGGAACAGTCCCCGGTTTTGGTGACCTGTCCCCGGTTTTCACTGTGACTGACAGACCCGAAACTGGAATGAAAGAAAGAAAACACTGACCCAACTGTCCTAACTGGCTCTGTTAGCTCTGTCTGCTAATAGAGCCAGCTAGTAGTTGTTTTAAGTGAGTGACCATAAACCATAGACAGCTTAAAGTCCACGTTGCAGGTTTAATTTTGCAACGAAATTGTGCAATTTGCTTGTTTGTAGTAAATATTTGAACTGTTATCCATTGTATTTGATGGTGTTGGATATCGCAAAATTGAATATATTACCAAAATTAGGCACAGTTTTACAGTGTTTCATTTTCCCCCCACAATGCATTGCATTACGTCACATTGGGGAGATAACAGAGCAGCCTGCGTTGTATTTACCACTGGTCTGGCCTAATGTGGCTTCTGGTCTTTAATATTAACAGTCTATGGTCTCGATCGAGTCCATGTGACTTTATTATATTTATAATAATATTGGAGGGAAAGTGAAACACAGCTTAGACGGGATGTTGTTTGGCTTTTCACAAGTTTAGACTGCTAGCTAACGCTGCCCGCCGGACGTTAGCACAACAGCGTTAGCCTAGCCTGCTAGGTAAATACTACAACTGCCTTTGGTGTTGCCTATATATGCGTCCATGTTGTCAACATCATACATGTGGCATTAGTGCACCTTTTGTACCATAATTGTATTGAATGAAATAGTAAGCTTCGCTCCTACGAGATGGGGGGTTTGTTACGTTACACACAAAGCTAACTGGCTATAGTTAGCCTGTACGGATGCTAGCGGATATAGATGACATCGCGGTTCCAGTCCCTCTTTACAGCCCAACTGAAAGGGCAGCAGGTCATGTTATCTTTGCCCTGCAGGTCCTCAACGGGTCATAAACTTTCAGTCACATTCCAACTGAAAGATAAGGAACATATCGCACCACTGTGACCTAGAGACCCCCCCCCCCCCTTAATCAACATTGTATTGTCTTATGGTCTAAGATGGGGGGGGGGTTACTTCCTGGTGTGAAGCAAAAGGTTTCTTTCTATTTGAGAATATGTCACTGAGACAACAGATGATAATTAAACAGCTTGATATGGAGCCTTCACCACTGAATTAAATCAAATCTTCTCAACGTTAGCTACCGACAGTTACCTCGGAACTGACAGAGAAATTCGTTTTTATAAGGGACTTATTAGACAATTCTCTGTAGTAGTGTCTTAGAATATTATATCTTGCATGCTTAAATTTATACATTCATATTCATATCATAATCACTGCCTTTCATGCTTATCATATATCCATAGCTTGCTTCACGTATATTCATGTATGCTTTATGTTTTATGATCTTATATGCACATTTAACCAACTATGTTTTCCTTAAAGCTGTTAGCACCGCCATAGAGTCTACTCTGTTGTAAATCCTTTAGATAGTCTCAGTTTCGAGGTCAGGCAGAGGGTCAGGTTGCCCCGGCAATCTGCACTCTGCCCTCCTTTTTCTGTGTAGGCATGAACCAAACACCAGATGCCTTAGACTCAACAACTGTAAATCTTTGTGTGTGTGTGCTTCAATAAAGAGACTTTGCTTTTAGTTTCTAGTTGCCAGAGTTCCGTGGAAGCTGTCACGGATCTCTCCCTTTTGCAAAAGCTTTTTAACTACACATTTTGCCGTCTGCGTCTCGTTTCTTTGCTTGACCATGGTTATTTAGTAAGATAAAGTGTCCTGAACCTGACAGGAACAATCCAGCAAATAGACCGAGCCCTAGTGCGTTGCCTGAAATAAATTTTCTTTGATCATTTGAAGTTTTTCCCGAGTCGTACGTTAGGGAAAGAGATATGAATCTCAATTACTTTGGTTTCTATGGAAATCAGGATTATTTAACAGGATTCCTTGTTGTCTTTTAGAAAGATGTTTTCATTTATTAAAGTTAAAAACAGCTTTAACTTGGAGGTTTCCCTTCGTTCTTTTACTGTAGAAGAAACGCTCTGGCTTGTTTTCTTTAAACCAATCAGAATAGTCGTGGGCGGGGCTAAGCTCTGGACGACGACTTTGGCTCTGCTACATAGTCTCAGGAAGGAACTGTTCACCCTGGCTGTGTCTCAAATCGCGCACTTCTGTACTAAATACTAACTTTTTGAGTACATAGTGCGTTCACACTGTCGAAGTGCGGTCAAACGCAGTGTACTTAAATACCCGGATGGTACACTTAAAACGCCCCCAAAAATGAGTGTACATCGATGGACACTTTCCACACTCAACGGACGCCATCTTGGCTACGTAGCGGAAGGGGCGGGGCTAACAACCGTTAGACGCGATAGCGAGACCGACGGAGCAATACAAATGTAAGTTGAACGGGAGTGTTTTTGCTATACTTATAACATATAAGCCACCTGTATATGTATATTTGGTTAATTTTACAGTCGGTAATGATTTTTGTACCACGAACTATAACCTTTATTGGTACCGTAATTTGACGTGCTAGCAAGCCAACCTTAGCTAGCTAACAGCGGCAGTTTAACCAGACTGGCAAATACGTTATAAGCTAACGTTACATGTGTTGTAGTATTTTGTTGTTTGTGTTAAACTATCGTTCCACTGTAGAAGATTTTAGTGTTAAAAGTGTGATCTTAACAAGTTGTACATAATCCGATGTGAGCGTCAGCTCACCAAAATAGCGATCAGCTGATTGTCTGCCGGGAACGTAAACAGTAGCGCAATGTTAAAATGTATCCGCTGTTACTGCCTCCACCTGATGTATATACTGCCTCCACCTGATGTATATCCTGTATAACCCATCTCTTCAGGGACAAACGAGGAGTAGAGGTCCGTCATTTAGGGGCAACGATGGCCATCAGACCGTAGAAGGATCCCCTGGAGAGTCTGAAGTCCCCCCCTCATGTCCCTATCCCCATCAGACTAGCTACGGCCTGGGGAGGGGGGAGCCTGCAGAACTACAAGCACATTTATAAAATAAAATAATATTAAAAGTATTAAATTTTGTTCTCTTTTGTATTACACGTTGCATGACTGTAGCAAGCATATAAAGGAATGGGATCTATTTAAATGTCAGGTCTGTTCCCTCTGCTTTCACTATTGTATCGTCACTGTATGAAGACCATTTAGAACAAAAATACAACTTATATAAAATATGTAATGATGTTTTGTCTATTAGGTAAGTTGTAAGGGTAATGCTTCACTATAACAGTGTTATCTCTGGGCTGCAAAGATTTCCTCATGAAACAGTTGAGCATTAAAATGAACAGTAACGTTATGAATGAATGAATATTAACATTACTTATTTTTAGAGCAGAAACATAAGTATATACATATAAGAGTGGACTGCAAAGAATAGGTATAATTAATGAATTTAAAAGACTGCACTAACAAGAAGGAATATTATACAGTACAGTTGTGTGTACTGTTTTCAGTTAATGGGGGGGTGACATGACGGCTGTGTTGCAGTCGTCATCCTGGAGCAAATGAAAACATCACATTTATTGTTGTTAAAATATCAAAAACAATGCAGGAATTATTTTTCGCGAAACACAATAGCAGACTGGAATGCTCTCCCTTGGTGAAATTCACAATTTTACAGAAGAAGAAGAGATGAAATGTGATCGTCATTTCCGGTAAGTGCACATGGCAGTGCGCGATTTGAGACAACACTCATCTGTCAAAATTTACGCACTATGCAAGACAGTACGTAGTGTGCGAAGTGTACTTCTGTAAGTGCACTAACGGAAGTGCGCGATTTGAGACACAGGGTGTGATAGAAGAAACACGTGTGCATGTTGACATAGACCAGACACTCACACACACACACTCACACACACACATACACACACTATTTCAATGAGCTGCATCCATGGCTCTTACCAGTGTATCATCTGTGTAACATTACTTCGTCCTCAGCCATCCTGCTCCAATCACTCCCAAACATCCCAGTTAGATATAAGATGGCTAACGTTAACGTATTCTTTGGGAATCTTTACAGTTCTTCCCTTAAAGAAGCGACCAGGCCGGCCTTGTTGCACCATCAAAACCTCTTTCTGAACTTTCCATTTTCACACAGGAACATCTGGAGATGTTCTGCTAAATGAAGTGTGGTTGGTCCAGGCTACTGTGCATGTAGCTTGGAGCTCCAGTTAATGACTTTTGGGCCTTCCATTTTAGTAGTTCTTTCAGTTTGAATGCAGGAGATACTTGACACTCTGAAGTCCTATGGATTGGTCCCCTCATCAGCCCTTGCATTTACTGCATTCAAACAGAAGATTTGCAAACAGAAGATTTTAATATAGTAAAACATGGTCAACTAGAATTCACTCACACCTCCCATTAGTTGTTCTAACCCTTAAATCATTATCTCTGCATGTCCCGCGTCCCCCCTTCTTGGGTCTACCAAAGGCACCTTCAGCAGACGGCAAGATGGCGACCGGAGCAGGAAAGAAGGGCAAGAAAGAGGAGGAGCAGCCTGCAACAGTGAAGGAGGAGGAGGAGGAGTATGTGGTGGAGAAGGTTTTGGACCGCAGAGTGGTGAAGGGAAGAGTAGAGTTTCTGCTGAAATGGAAGGGGTTCTCAGAGTAAGTATGAGTCTATAATATTAATACTTGGTGTTCTTGGTCCTGATATACTGTGTGTATAAATATCATTATCATATTATTTAATGAGTTTCCTTTATCTTCATGACTATTTACATTGTAGATTATCACTGAAGACCCTATAAATAACCCTAACCCTATCAAAACTCTGAATGAACACATGTGGAATTATGTACTTAACAAAAAAGTAGAAATAACTGAGAACATGTCTTATATTCTTAGTTTGGGTCTTGCCATAATATGAATTCTACCAGTTGTCCAGTAGGCTGTCGGCTGTGTATCGACCTGACTTCTGCACAACACAACCGATGGTCCCAACTCCATTAATAAGGAAGATATTCTACTAATTAACCCCTGACAAGGCCCACCTGTGAAGGGAAACCATTTCAGGGACTACCTCATGAAGCTCATTGAGAGAACACCAAGGCTTTGCAGCGCTATCAAAAAGCAAATCTATAGATTGGCTCAGACTCCAACCTTAGGTTCGGGCAAGCTGCCCTTTGCCTATCTCTGGAGGCGCCTGTGTTTTGTTACCATTTGCTTACAGTAGTGAAATGCAGAGTCATAACATGTTCAGCTGTCTCCAACACTGGAGGACTTACTTTTAGGAGATATCTTTAGGAATGACACATGTTTCGGAGGCCTATTTGAATGATTTACTTAAAATTATTATTCACTTAATAAATGAACAATTACTGAAAGAAAATCATTGTCTATGTAATTTTGTATTCTTTAAGGATTATAGTCATAACAAACCCAGTTGTCTCCATCAAGGAGAAACACACAGATGACAGATACAGAAGTCATATACTCTGAGAGGCATTGGAGTTCCTATTATGAATAATTAATATGAAAATCATTGGTTAAATGTAATTTTCCCATTACAGGGGGTACTTTGAAGAAACTAGAAAATAAGACATGTTTTCAGTTATTTCTACTTTTTTGTTAAGTACATAATTCCTCCCGTGTTGATTCATAGTTGTGATGCCTTCAGTGATAATCTACAATGTAAATAGTCATGAAAGGACTCTCAAGGAAACTCATTGAATGAGAAAGTGTGTCCAAACTTTTGGCCTGTACTGTATATGTGTGTGTATGCAAATAATCTACAGCATAGATTGCAGCATTGTATCATGCCCTCAAAGTAGACATAAGCTGCAGACCCACAAATAACCTTACAAGATGGGCCCTGCTATGCCATGAACTACTACATTTTGGGACTGTTATTGCCACTCTTCATTCTAACCCCAACCGGTCGTCAGACACCGCCTACCAAGAGTCTGGGTCTGGGTCTGGGTCTGTCCGAGGTTTCTGCCTAAAAGGAAGTTTTTCCTCGCCACTGTTGCCCTGTTGCTTGCTCTGTAGAAAACTACTACAACTGTTGGGTCCTTGTAAATTCTGGAGTGTGGTCTAGACCTGCTCTAGCTGTAAAGTGTCTCCAGATAACGCTTGTTATGAATTGATACTATAAATAAAATTGAATTGAAGATGGCAATAGAAAAAATGAATAATAGGAATGCTAATTAGAGTGAGAATGGATTGTCTAAAAACAAAGTGTGAGGAGATGTTCTTCTGTCTGCACTCACCTTTCCAGTGAGGATAACACATGGGAGCCACAAGACAACCTGGACCTGGACCTTATCACCGAGTACATGCAGACACACAAGGAGCCGGAGGAGGAGAAGAAGAAGAAGAAGAAGAAGGAGGAGGGCAGGAGGAAAGGTGTCAGGGAGGCCTCGGGAGACTCAAAGGAGCGAGGGAGCAAGATGAAGAAGGAGGAGGTGAGTGAAGGAAAGAGGGTACTCCAGACTGAAGAGTCCCAGAAATCTATCTATCTATCTATTATTGATGAACAGCGTGAGGCTCCCACCTTCCTGCTTGCCACGTAGCTCGGGGTTTCCATTCCCCATCACACACAAAGGAATAGACGGTTAAACCTCCACTTCTTCCTCAGTAGCTTAGCCTTCACGCTAGCTCCGGCTCTGCATTAGAGGGTGACACAAGAATCAGTTGTCGCTTGTCCCCCCGCCCAACTCCTGAATCCTGTCCCCCCTCCCGTTTCATTCTCTATGTTGTCTAAAGTTATCAGACTGTGTAGCATGTTGTGTTAATCGCGGTTGAATCACTGAGGTTGCCTCTGACTTTCGGCTCCACTATACATGCATCACCTGCAGCCTCGGTGATTTCAGGACGTAATTCCTAAGGGGGATCTTCTCACAGCTCCTGAAAATGGATTAAGGGGTCCTTCGATGACACTTTCACCTTCAGCTTGTTTCCAGAATCCATTTTGCCGACTCGGTGTAGTCGCTGATGCTGACTGATTGGCTTGTGAACAGGGCAGCTGCTTTGTGTTGCTCTGATAGGCTATACTTTGGCTAACAGTAGCCAATCAACAAACGTGTTTTGAGTTGGAAGTGGTTCTCTTTTCTAAAACAAAATGCCTCGCAATCTTTGGGCGCACTCACCGCATTGCCACGTCATTTTTTAATTTAATCTCCGGCTCCGTCCCACTCCCGTTGATTTCTAAGCTCTGTTCCTATAACAACGGAGAATTTGACTCTCGTACGGCGGGAACACCGTGACCTGCAGGAGTCGCCAAAGATTGACACCCATTGTCCTTGGTTTAAACAGTTATTCCCTGAATAAACAAGGTCTTTAATGCTTTTATCCACTTTAATCATATCCATATCCATAGGATAGAATATGTATATTGTTTTTTTTAAAGTGATCAGAATCATTTATTGATCCCCGACGGCACCAGTAGTAAGAAGACAGAGACGGAGCACTGTAACAGGCAGCTTGCACGTTAGCGCATGCGAACACTTCACAGAATCAGAAACAGCATTATAGCAAAATAGAGTACAAGACATAATAACATAACAATATAATGCACAAGACTACACACGGTACATGTGAATACACTGTTACAGTCATGTTTACTGTGTGCATTGAGTTTATCACTTCATTATCTTTATAGATTCAAGATTTCAGAGTCCAAGTCCTTCAGTGTCTTTCTTTTCTATGTCCATATATACGAGGAAGCAAAGCATATAATATGTAGAGAAGGAAACTCGGCCTCTGTAAAAACAAAACAAAAGTGGGAGATAATAGCGGACCGACTGAATGTTAGTCTCAAAATATACATTCATGAACTACTGCCCTTAAACCACTGAAGGAGTCACTTGTCATTTGCACAGACAGCTGTACACTTTGCCTTAAAAGCTAGCAGTGGGAGTTAATATGTTACTGAGGAAATGTATATTTAGCCCAAACGAGAGAGAGGGAGAGGCAGAGTGAGAGAGAGGTATGTAGCTACGCATCATATCCTAGCATTGTAGATGTGGTTGTAATTTATCTTCTGCTCCCTGTTAAAGGGCTCATATTCTGCTCATTTTCAGGTTCATAATTCTACTTAGAGGTTGTACCAGAATAGGGTCTTGTGGTTTAATTTTCAGAAAACAAAATATTTTTGTTGTACTGCACATTGCTGCAGCTCCTCTTTTCCCCCTGTGTGTTGAGCTCTCTGTTTTAGCTAAAGAGTGAGACATCTCACTTCTGTTCCATCTTTATTGGGAGTCACACATGCTCAGTACCTAGGTAAGGACTACTAGCCAGTCAGAAGCAGAGTATGAGGGCCCTGACAGTACCTAGGTAAGGACTACTAGCCAGTCAGGAGCAGAGTATGAGGGCCCTGACAGTACCTAGGTAAGGACTACTAGCCAGTCAGGAGCAGAGTATGAGGGCCCTGACAGTACCTAGGTAAGGACTACTAGCCAGTCAGAAGTAGAGTATGAGGGTCCTGACAGTACCTAGGTAAGGACTACTAGCCAGTCAGGGAGCAGAGTGAGGGGTCCTGACAGTACCTAGGTAAGGACTACTAGCCAGTCAGAAGCAGAGCATGAGGGCCCTGACAGTACCTAGGTAAGGACTACTAGCCAGTCAGAAGCAGAGTATGAGGGCCCTGACAGTACCTAGGTAAGGACTACTAGCCAGTCAGGAGCAGAGTATGAGGGTCCTGACAGTCCTAGGTAAGGACTACTAGCCAGTCAGAAGCAGAGCATGAGGGCCCTGACAGTACCTAGGTACTACTAGCCAGTCAGAAGCAGAGCATGAGGGCCCTGACAGTACCTAGGTAAGGACTACTAGCCAGTCAGAAGCAGAGTATGAGGGCCCTGACAGTACCTAGGTAAGGACTACTAGCCAGTCAGAAGTAGAGTATGAGGGTCCTGACAGTACCTAGGTAAGGACTACTAGCCAGTCAGGAGCAGAGTATGAGGGTCCTGACAGTACCTAGGTAAGGACTACTAGCCAGTCAGGCTGAGCATGAGGGGCCCTGACAGTACCTAGGTAAGGACTACTAGCCAGTCAGAAGCAGAGTATGAGGGCCCTGACAGTACTTAGGTAAGGACTACTAGCCAGTCAGAAGCAGAGCATGAGGGCCCTGACAGTACCTAGGTAAGGACTACTAGCCAGTCAGAGGGTATGAGGGCCCTGACAGTACCTAGGTAAGGACTACTAGCCAGTCAGAAGTAGAGTATGAGGGTCCTGACAGTACCTAGGTAAGGACTACTAGCCAGTCAGGAGCAGAGTATGAGGGTCCTGACAGTACCTAGGTAAGGACTACTAGCCAGTCAGAAGCAGAGCATGAGGGCCCTGACAGTACCTAGGTAAGGACTACTAGCCAGTCAGAAGCAGAGTATGAGGGCCCTGACAGTACTTAGGTAAGGACTACTAGCCAGTCAGAAGCAGAGCATGAGGGCCCTGACAGTACCTAGGTAAGGATGGCCCTGAATGGACTACTAGCCAGTCAGAAGCAGAGTATGAGGGCCCTGACAGTACCTAGGTAAGGACTACTAGCCAGTCAGAAGCAGAGTACTAAGTAAAGCATAGAGCTCTTTGGAACAGTTTGTGAACAGTGTTTTCTGTTGAAGATGGTAAGTTCCTTTTAGATTAGATTTGATTATACTTTATTCATCCCACAACGGGGAAATTTTGTTATTACAGCAGCAGCATTCTTTTTCAATAACAGCAAAAAACAAAAACACAAACAAGTAAGCACACAAGAAATACAGGCAAACAATAGGCAATGATTATATGGTAGACTGAGTAAGCAAAATGGCGTCAAATAAAGGTATTTTAAAGTGTGAAGTGTGAGCGAAGTGTTTAAAGTGTGACAAAAACAGGAACAGAAACTACATTATCAGGTAGAGCAGGTGTTGTAGAGTCTGACAACGGCCGGGATGAATGACCTGCGGTACTTCTCCTTCTTACACCGTGGGTGTATCAGTCTGCTGCTGAAGGAGCTGCTCAGGGACCCCCCAGTGTCATGTAGGGGGGGGGGGGGGAGTCTGCTGCTGAAGGAGCTGCTCAGGGACCCCCCAGTGTCATGAAAAAATCAGTCTGCTGCTGAAGGAGCTGCTCAGGGACCCCCCCAGTGTCATGTAGGGGGGGGGGTATCAGTCTGCTGCTGAAGGAGCTGCTTAGGGACCCCCCAGTGTCATGTAGGGGGGGGGGAATCAGTCTGCTGCTGAAGGAGCTGCTCAGGGACCCCCAGTGTCATGCAGGGCGAGGGGGGGAATCAGTCTGCTGCTGAAGGAGCTGCTCAGGGACCCCCCAGTGTCATGCAGGGCGGGGGGGAATCAGTCTGCTGCTGAAGGAGCTGCTCAGGGACCCCCCCAGTGTCATGCAGGGGGTGAGAGGTGTTTTCCATGATGGATGTCAGCTTGGCTAACATCCTTCTCTCCCTTACTTTCTCTATGGGGTCCAGAGGACAGTCCAGGACAGAGCTCGCTCTCCTGATCAGTCTATTGAGTTTGGGGGGGGCTTTGGGCTTTTATCCTTTTTAAACCTATGACATGTACAAATATTAAGATATTTAGCATAATAAAGGAAAGGGGAAAAGCCAAAAAGCATAATATGAGCACTTTAAGGAGTAGGCTACAGCTGTTAATTAGTGTAAATGATTAGTAGCCTAACTCGTTGAATGGTAAGATTATGACCGTTACAGAGCAGTGGTCAGTAAATGTCTATTTTTAGGCTGCTTACACATTCAGTCAGTCCGCCATCATCTGCCACGCTTTCTCTCGCTGTTTCATTACAGCATTACAGTTCTTTCATTACAATTAGCCTGAAAATGTACAATGTTCCGGAACTTATAAAAGTTATGAAAATCACATTTGCTTCCATAATAACATGTTTGCAATTGGCAAACATTTACCTTCATGTCATTATAAATAAAAATTAAAATTGGGAGTGAGAGCAAGTTGAGGGTCTAAAGAAGGTTGTTCACTATCTCTCTCTGTTTGTCTGTTGCTATAGAAACAGAGAAGAGGAGAGGGACCCAAACATCACCACTGTCAACACTGTGACAAATCATTCACAACATCAGGATATTTAAAGATTCATCAGAGAGTTCACACTGGAGAGAAGACGTACAGCTGTGATCAATGTGGGGAAACCTTTTCTCAGAATAGTAACCTTAAAAGACACCAGCGCATTCACACTGGAGAGAAGCCGTACAGCTGTGAACAATGTGGGGGAACCTTTTCTCAGAGTGGTCACCTTAAAATACACCAGCGCATTCACACTGGAGAGAAGACGTACAGCTGTGATCAATGTGGGGAAACCTTTTCTCAGAATAGTAACCTTAAAAGACACCAGCGCATTCACACTGGAGAGAAGCCTTACAGCTGTGAACAATGTGGGGGAACCTTTTCTCAGAGTGGTCACCTTAAAATACACCAGCACATTCACACTGGAGAGAAGCCTTACAGCTGTGAACAATGTGGGGAAACCTTTTCTGATAGTAGTAGCCTTAAAAGACACCAGCGCATTCACACTGGAGAGAAACCGTACTGGTGTGAACAATGTGGAAAAACCTTTTCTGATAGTAGTAGCCTTAAATCTCACCAGCGCATTCACACTGGAGAGAAGCCGTACTCGTGTGAACAATGTGGAAAAACGTTTTCTCAGAGTGGTCACCTTAAATCTCACCAGCGCATTCACACTGCCTCGTTGTGAACATGCTTCAGAGCCAAGCTGTTTCCTCCTCCTCATGCCCTGATAGCTGTGTTGTTATATTCTGATCTTCTCTCCACATTAAAGGCTGACCAGCAGTAACTTTATCTTCTGAGCAGCATGGATGTTATCCTGCCTACAACTACGTATTACGCTCCCTCCCTTTGAAAGGGTTAACTCCACTCAAAATGAGCTTTTATTCCTGTAATAAAATATTCTGAGGTCAGGGTTCAACTGCTAGCGCTGTTTCACTAATGCTGCAACGGAGGAGTATTTGTTCTTATCTATCAACATTGTGTTGTCAAAATGCTGAAATATTTAGTCTATTGTCCCTGAAGATGAAGGAAAGAAGGAAATCCTCATAACTGGGACGCTTTAATCAGAACATGTCTGCTGTTCTAAAAAGAACTTGTAGTTAAAAAAATCATACATTGTGATTTCTGGATTATTTTTTTAGATTATGTCTCTCACAGTGGACATGCACCTACGAGGACAATTTCAGACCCTCCATGATTTCTAAGTGGGAGAACTTGCAAAATAGCAGCGTGTTCAAATACTTATTTTCCTCACTGTATATACTGTATATATATAATTATACACTTCATAACAACTGGATATATAACCCACCTGTTTAAATTGTTCAAGGCTTAAATCAGCAGTCACCATCTACTAAATATATATATTTTTTTTAAATCTTTGGTTAGTAAACCTGCATTTTTAATTTAACCAAGTATCCTGTATTATAAGTACATGTCTGGTATTTGTAGTAAACAGCTTGAAAATCTGTTAAATTCAGCAACAAATGATTTTAATATTGAAAAGACCCTCTTCCTCCATAGACACACATGCATTAAGAGGGGCTCAATGTTTTAGGAAATATACTCTATATATGTACATACGTGTGTGTGTGTGTGTGTGTGTGCGTGTGTGTGTGTGTGTGTGTGTGTGTGTGTGTGTGTGTGTGTGTGTGTGTGCGTGTGTATATAGATATGTGTGTATTGTTAAACGACGGTTCAGTTAAAAACCCAAGAAACAAAAAGCTAAAAATATATGTACTGCTTAAAGTGTGCTATGTAAACCATGATATAGTTTTGATGAATGTATGAACTAAATACTAGAAACAGTTAAAACTTTATAATATTCATTAGGTGTGACCTTTGGCACCCTTTTAAGTGTGCTAAGGATCACTTGCTGTAACAGTGGATCTGGTCTGAACCATAGACCGTTAATATGAATGGACAGAGCATCCGGTTCGGCAAAGTGAAGCAAATGCGGAAGTAACTTAAAGCTGCATTCTATCTGAATTCCTGCAGAGGGCGACACGCGTGGTTGCAAAAGAAGTTGGTTTCTATAGAAGTCTATGGAGAAATGAGCCACTTCTCACTTGATTTATTACCTCAGTAAACATCTTCATAATGAGTTTGTGGTCTCGATCGCTAGTGTTAAGTATTCTGCAACACAGAATGATGTTCATTTTTTAAATTACGGTCTCGTTGATTTTAAAATCGGCGATAAAGCCAGGGGTGTTTTGGGGCGTGGCTATGGTGTGATTGACAGTTCACGGCCTGTCAATCAAAGCTTGTCCATGGCACGGGGGTTGCCTACGTTTCATCGCAGTGACTTTGACACTTTGGTCGGATAATATTGTCTTGTTTAGCGGTCGGTTGCACGGCAAGACACTCAAAGGAATCGGCAGTTCAGTTTTTCTGGTAAGTAAAATTATATTTTGTTTTAACACAGTTTTTCGTTAGCCAACGTTAGCATCTCAATTAATATCAGTTAGCTAGCTACTAGATTGCACCTTGCTAAGCAAGCTAGCGGGCTAACTAATAATGCTATGCAGACCGTATAAACGCATACAGTCTATGTATAAACGTATTAAAATATATTTAATGTTACAGTCGATTACAGTAGGTATGCACAACGATATCGCCATCGATCTCGCCTGTGATCTGTAATAGGTGGTATTAGTGCTAATCGTAATGGGTAACGTTAGCTTAAAATCAAAGCCTGATGTAGCTAACGTTATATTGCAAATTCATAAACCCTATTAGCACGGGGTAAGGTTGTTTTGGGACAGCGTGTGATTTAGAAATAACCCCTCACATCTGAGTTTCGTGTGGCGGATTTGTACGTCAAACGTAGACCTGCTTTTGACTCAAATATATCCCGAAAGTTTGGGCAACGTTACCCGGAGGCGGGCAAAGGACGGCCAGGGCGAGCCCGGCACACCGCACCCCAGTCGGGGTTGCATATCTTTCTGGGCGAGAGGTTACCGGGCATATACCCCGTCACCCTCGTCGCGGCAGCACCCACACAGCGGACAAAGCTGCGGGGGGAGCGCGTTGACTTGGAGGTCTCCGGCGGGGGAGTGGGTCAGATTGTTAGCGATAAAATGGCGCACATGAAACAATTAGACATTATTGTAAAGTTACATTGGGGTATTACATTATATTAATCTATTAAATATACATTTCAATCATTTGCATTACAGATGCATACAGCAGATGTGGTGTCTTGTTAGTGTAAACTGATAGTATATACACCTTCGGGATGTATGAAATTCTTTCCAAACAGACTTCCTTTTGATGATGCCAGGCTGAAGCAACGGTTGGTGAACATTAGGAGAGAGACCAGCAAATGGAAGCACGAAAAGTCCCGTCTGGAGTTCACACTTTGAGGAAGATCAGTTTTTCAGAGACAAGCAGGTATTATTCATTTAAATGCATTATTTAGTGTGTCTCATATATTAATATAATTAATTGTGATCTACCATGCCTTAACTACATGTTTGTCTTTTACTGTAACTACAAAGGTATCCACACTGAAAACTGAATGACCAGAGCCTACAGAAGGAAGACCTGGTCTATAGAGCGGTGTATTTGGTGCCATTTCATCTGGATGTAGAAAACAGACTGTGTTGACCACATCCAAAGTTCTCAAATGTGTTCTGATTATAATGATGCCAGAAAATAATTTTTGGTTCAGCTTCTTCTGCTGAAAGGACGGACCAACTTTTAGCACTTGGTATTTAGAGGTTCAATTTCTTGTGGTTGACTTAGTTTCTGCTGTAGTTTGATAGGTGATCGTAGTAACATTAAGTAGTGGATTAAAACTATTTTATAAATATTAAACTGGAATAAAATAATGAAAATACTCTAGCAGTCACCACTTTCCCAGGTGAAAGTATTTTTGGTAATTTCACATAAAGGGTCTTGTATATTTTATGTATTTATGTACTGTTAGAATTAAATATTGACATTGCATATCCTTGTATAGTTTTTAGTTTTCATACTTTGAAAATGTCAGTAACTGTAATGATTAAATCAAATGTACCTAATACATTTGATTTAATCATTACAGTTACGGCAATTAAATAAGTTGTTTAATTCTCCTTTGCAATTTGTGATCATACGTTATGATTTTACAATAGCCCTGCACAGATTAAACAGCACCTAGTGCAAAACGTTTATATTTATGTGTATTAAAGCCAAAATAGAAAGACACTTTTAATCAATTACAAATTCTATGAAATTTCCAAAGTCTTCTTGTATGACTACAATGCTGGATGTTCCTATTATAGTTACTTCAGAAAAACAACAAATGTAGCTTTAGAAGGACCTTTATTTCACATTGAAATGGGCATCAACTTAAAAATACATACACCAAACACTTAAGATTTTTAAAAATGTATGAATTAAATAATGTAGTTCACCTTTTACAAGTGTAAATTCCACACATAAAACACTGCTGTGGGTTAAGGTAAAGGCAAACTTAACTGTCACAAGACATGTCTGCATAATAAAGAGGTTGTTGAATCTCTAGTGTCACACTGTTAATTACAGTAGAAATGGTTGACATTACAAATCACAATATAAAAATACAGCTTAACATATAAAGCTTATAGCACTTGTGCTATCATGCCTGGATACTGCAGGTGGAGGTGCTGCAGGTTCTCGTTCATTCCTGCGACGAGGTTACCGCCCTTGACATCTCTCAGGTCTCAGTGAATAAGGAGGACGTCCGGGACAGCTCTTCCTTGTAGGGACTGGTAAAAAGAAAGGGAGAAGTCTCTTCCACCGCAGACCAACCCAGCAAATATTTTACGCTATAGAGAAAAAGGATAAATGAACAGCACTCTTAATTTCACACTATTTGAAAATGCATTATTACCTTGGCTTAGTTGTACAAAAGTCTGGTAAAAGTTTAATGTTGTACAATATATAGCAAAAGAAAATGAACTATTACTATTGCTTACTTCTGGGGCATTCGGGGTGAACATGCTCGTGGCTCTCAGCACTCTTATTTCTGAAAGAATGAAAGAATCATCAATTTCCATTTGAGCCCCTCATAGTTAAATATCTATGCACACTAGCATGTAACTGTACTTGATTAATTATCCAGGAGAATACAATACACATGAATCAACAGTCCATTGTTCTTTAGTGTAACTGTAACTTAAAATGAGCTTATTTCTGCTAACATTAGGTCTTAACAGCATGTCAAGGTTAAATGCCCCAATTATAGACTGAAAGGGGAAACAGTAGCACATTATTGGATCATTATGGTTATTACAGTTAGCCAAACGTTATAAGAAACTTGGTTATACATGTGCTAATAGCGTTACATAATGATAAGCATTGACAATCGTCGTTTTGCATTTCACTGACACTACGTTAATACTACGAGAAGTAAACTTCGATTTGCAGAAAATTAACGTTTATTATGTTATGTTTAACCATAGCTAGCTAAGTGGCAAGCTAACGTTACAGACAATTTACATGGTAACTTCAGATACATTTACTTTGCAATGTGACTCTTATATGTATAGACTATATGGGACAAAGATATACTTAAAACCTAGCGTTAGTGAAGCTAAATCTTACCTTGAATTATTCAGCAGCAGTTGCATCCACATTGGCAGTGAAAGTGGTAGTTAACATAACGGTAGAGCAGCGGTGCTAGCTCTCAGCTAACGTCAGTCAGATCCCGCCCCTAGACTGTAGATCCCGCCCACCGGTCTGTGGCTCCTCTCTCACCCCGCCCTCTCCTCTAAAATCGTCACATCCGCAACCACGATGGCTGCGCCCATAAACGCAAACTCGACGACTCATTTCTGATCTCCACAAACCAATGGGTGACGTCACACATGCTCTGTCCATTCATATTAACGGTCTATGGTCTGAACCGGTCTTCTGCTGTGGTCCCCTGTATGATTACGTAGTGGTGGAAATACCCTGTTTTCCAGAAAGGAAAATGGCTAATTCTTTCATTTTTAACCATTGTATAATCATTCATTTTATTAATTTGCTCTGTCCTCTTCTTAAATAAAGTGAATAGAATTGAACTTTCACATGAAGTTTCTTTCTTTTTTCCAGGGTGTATTCGTCTGTACGACTCTCTTATGACTCCATATCCTTCAGTTTATCACAATCATTCAACATCAACAACATCTGGAGATACATGGTTTTGTTGGACAGGGAGGGGAAACACTGTTGAAAGTAAGTAGAAAATGCATTTCCTGCAGAAAATGCTTGTGAATGCTGAGAAACTAAAGTGCTAAAGCTGAACTAGAGCGCCGGCTCTAATGCGTAAAGATGTTGACGCAGTGAAAAAAGGAATTCTTTAAATTAGTCAAAATATCCGAAAATGGACACACCAACAATGTATTATACATTATATATATATATATATATATATATTTTTATATATATATATATATATATACACACACACACACTCAAAGGATTATTAGGAACACCTTTTCAATTTCTCATTAATGCAATTATCTAATCAACCAATCACATGGCAGTTGCTTCAATGCATTTAGGGGTGTGGTCCTGGTCCAGACCATCTCCTGACCTGGTCCAGACCATCTCCTGACCTGGTCCAGACCATCTCCTGGACTCCAAACTGAATGTCAGAATGGGAAAGAAAGGGGATTTAAGACATTTGGAGCATGGCGTGGTTGTTGGTGCCAGACAGGCCGGTCTGCTCAGTTACTGGGATTTACACCCACAACCATGTCTAGGGTTTACAAAGAATGGTGTGAAAAGGGAAAAACATCCAGTATGCAGCAGTCCTGGGGGGGGGGAATGCCTTGTTGATGCTAGAGGTCAGAGGAGAATGGGCCAACTGATTAAAGCTGATAGAAGAGCAACTTTGACTGAAATAACCACTCGTTACAACCGAGGTGCAGCAAAGCATTTGTGAAGCCACAACACGCACACCCTTGAGGCGGATGGGCTACAACAGCAGAAGACCCCCCCGGGTACCACTCATCTCCATTACAAATAGGAACAAGAGGCTACAATTTGCAAGAGCTCACCAATATTGGACAGTTGAAGACTGGAAAAATGTTGCCTGGTCTGATGAGTCTTGGTTTCTGTTGAGACCTTCAGATGGTAGAGTCAAAATGAGAGCATGGATCCATCATGCCTTGTTACCACTGTGCAGGCTGGTGGTGGTGGTGTAATGGTGTGGGGGAGGCTTTCTTGGCACACTTTAGGCCCCTTAGTGCCATTGGGCATGGTTTAAATGCCCCGGCCTACCTGAGCCTGGTTTCTGACCATGTCCGTCCCTTTATGGCACCATGTCCCCGTCCTCTGATGGCTACTTCCAGCAGTATGATGCACCATGTCACAAAGCTCACATCATCTCAAACTGGTTTCTTGAATATGACGATGAGTTCGCTGGACTAAAATGGCCCCCCCAGTTATCAGATCTCAACCCAATAGAGCAGCTTTGGGATGTGGTGGAACGGGAGCTTTGTGCCCTGGATGTGCGTCCCACAAATCTCCATCAACTGCAAGATGCTATCCTCTCAATATGGGCCAACATTTCTAAAGAATGCTTTCAGCACCTTGTTGAATCAATGCCACGTAGAATTAAGGCAGTTCTGAAGGAGAAAGGGGGTCAAACACAGTCTTAGTATGGTGGTCCGAATAATACTATAGGTGAGTGTATACACATATCACACATATACACACATATGCACACCAGTGACGTGCAGTCAGGGTAGCCAAGCTAGGCACTGCCTACCTTGCCAAAATTCAAGCATAACATTTTTTATTAAATAAATGTTTTTAATAAGCTTGTATTTGTATTTTTACTGTTTATTCCTGTGATTTATGTGTGTTATTCCAATTATTTAGACGGTACGATGACAAATGTAGCAATTACGCATAATCAAATAGAAAAAATGGAAGAATAAGCTGGACCTTTACTGTCCATTCAAGCAATAAACCAATGTTGCGCATGCACACTTTGATCCTGTATTCTTTAACATGTACTGCAAAAAGCACAACTCTGCTGTGCCTTTGGATAGAGGAGATATATATATATATATATATATATATATATATATATATATATATATATATATATATATATAAATTGTTTTAAATATCTTATAACTGTGGACCTGGCTTTCTTCTGCCATTGTTGTTGCTGCAGTGGTCTGTCTAAATGTGGGGCCAGAGGGGTCTGTGTCTAGATGTGGGGCCAGAGGGTGGTCTAGATGTGGGGCCAGAGGGGTCTGTCTAGATGTGGGGCCAGAGGGGTCTGTCTAAATGTGGGGCCAGAGGGGGTCTGTCTAGATGTGGGGCCAGAGGGGTCTGTCTAGATGTGGGGCCAGAGGGGTCTGTCTAGATGTGGGGCCAGAGGGGTCTGTCTAAATGCTGGGCCAGAGGGGTCTGTCTAGATGTGGGGCCAGAGGGGTCTGTCTAAATGCTGGACCAGATGGGTCTGTCTAAATGCTGGGCCAGAGGGGTCTGTGGAGCTTTCCAACTCTGAAGGCTTTTTTAATTCACCATTAATTTTCGTTGAACTGCCTATATTCAAAATCTACACAGCTGATTTCTCGCCTTAAAACATCTTAAAAATGAATTTATTGATTTAATAATAGACGTAAATTGTGAAAATCTGTGTATCGGAAACCATACGCGCTTTACACCCAAATTGAATGCTGGGATACCGGCCCGGCCAAGTTCACATAAGTTACTGTCGGTACTCCGTCCTGCCAGCACGATCCGTCCTGCCAGCACGATCCGTCCTGCGTGCAAGATGTTTGCTTATGCGTATATGATGTCATCATGAACGCGTATTTACGACACTGCACGATCTGTTCACACATAGACAGTTAAAGAAAGTCTGTTCGCCTCCACCAGGAAGCTAACGTTAGTTTAGCTAACAGCTAATTTGGCTAACCGCTAGCTGAGACCATAGACATATACACTATATGTCCATAGACATATATATGTATATATGTCTATGGACATATATATGTCTATGGCTGAGACAGCATGTAAAATTAATGAATGAATGAAGTTAACCGTTTAAATATGTAACAGCTGTTACGTCAGTTCTACTTTACTTGTGCTCATTTAAAACCCAATCACTCAATACTTGTCTTTATTATTACTGTGAAGTCTTAATTTCCCACTGTTTAGTTTGAGTAACGTTATTTTAGGCTGAATCAAGCTGTCAGCTAGCAGTTAGCCGAATTAGCTGTTAGCTAAACTAGCGTCGTTAGCTTTCCGGTGGAGGCTAACAGCAGACCGCTACTGTGGAACGGATCATGCAGTGCCGTAAATCCTCTACATCATGATTATCATCTGCGCGTGCGCTAACATATTGCACATGCGCAGGACGGATCGTGTACCGACAGTTACCATCCGATGTATCCTCGGTAAAATGGGCGTGTCGAGATCACATCCGGGGAGTTTAACTGTTCTTGGCAAAATGCAAACTTAGAACATTAACAATGCCATCATGTATAATTCAAATGTCAAAACCAGAGTTTCTCATACAGAGAAGAGAAAAAAAAAAAAAAATATATATATATATATATATATATATATATATATATATATATATATATATATATATATATATATATATATACACATACACATACATCTAAATAAATAAGAGTAAAGAAAGAAAAATGTGGTGCAAATAAAGTTAAATGTATCACCGATCAGGTTGTTTATTGTGACCTATTAAACACACAAAATAACACCCATGATGACAAGACAGACCCTTTCAATGTTAGGGATGGGATACATAAAATATCAGGTGAAAAACAGCCTGATATTTTTGGTATCCCCTATGTAACTTTTGATAAACAACAGCAAACCTCTCCAAATTTAGTCAGGTTGTTTATTGTGACTTAGTAAACACACAAAATACCACTCGTGATGACAGGACAGACCCATTGCATGTTAGTGATGGGATACTTAAAATGTCAGGTGAAAAACGGCCTGATATTTTGAGTACCTCCTATGTAACTCATATGGTAGACAGGTGAAAAAGTGTTTAATTGAAAAGCCATATTAAACTAAATTAAATTAAAACATAAATCCCGTTAGAGGACAGGGAGGATACGCCTATCAGTCCATAATATTAAACGACGCTATACACATTTGACACGTCGCCTTAATGTAACAGACAAATACACGTATTTATGTAGTTAACTGAGACCCCTGTTACTATGGTAACCCTGTCGAGTGTTCCACGTCGCTATTTGTTCCATTTAATTCAAAGTGCAGCAGTTAAACGAAGGGCAGCAGAAACTCCGCTCTGCGTGCATGCGCGCTCCCGCGGCCAGGGGATACAAATCCTGGCGGGGACGAGTACATTGGCACGACACCGGACGCTGATTAGCTGCACGCACTGAACCGGAGAGAAGGTAAACATACATACATACATATATATATATATATATATATAGACATATGGAAAATATACATATGTGTGTGTGTGTTAATATCGTTTTACATCCATACAGTTTGTAAAAGTTATGATACAACGGCTGTTAGCATTGTTAGCCCGTTAGCATCGTTAGCCGTTAGTGTAGCACAAGCTAAAGTCCGTGGGGAGGGTGACCAGACGTCCCCGGTTTCCGGGAACAGTCCCCGGTTTTGGTGACCTGTCCCCGGTTTTCACTGTGACTGACAGACCCGAAACTGGAACGAAAGAAAGAAAACTCTGACCCAACTGTCCTAACTGGCTCTGTTAGCCTACAAGCTAGCACTCTGAGTGCTAGCTTGTAGGCTAACAGAGCCAGTTAGTAGTTGTTTTAAGTGAGTGACCATAAACCATAGACAGCTTAACGACGTAGATGTGACGTTTATGAATTTGTAGTGAATCTGTCGACGTGGGTAGCCGTTGAGGTTTACACGGCATCTGGACAGGCTCGGAGACCAGGAGGGGGAAAACCAGAAGGCACATAACACCGGGAACAGTCCCCGGTTTTGGTGCAATCTAATAGAGCCAGTTAGTAGTAGTTTTAAGTGAGTGAGTGAAACCATAGACAGTTAAAGAAGTGGACCAACAGGTCCCGTTGCTCTGGACGGAGACCAGTGAAGTCTATTAGAAGCTCTTTCCCGGTGATGCTGAGCCTTACTGCGCAGACTCCAACTGAGCTGGAAGACGTAGATGTGACGTGAGCAACGTGTCTGCTAACTAACATGCTAGTTAACATTAACATAGACACAGGCTAATTACTGCTAACTAACATGCTAGTTAACATTAACATAGACACAGGCTAATTACTGCTAACTAACATGCTAGTTAACATTAACATAGGGACAGGCTAATTACTGCTAACTAACATGCTAGTTAACATTAACATAGGGACAGGCTAATTACTGCTAACTAACATGCTAGTTAACATTAACATAGACACAGGCTAATTACTGCTAACTAACATGCTAGTTAACATTAACATAGACACAGGCTAATTACTGCTAACTAACATGCTAGGTAACATTAACATAGACACAGGCTAATTACTGCTAACTAACATGCTAGTTAGCATTAGTAATTAAACCTAAACAGCTGATGAAGTCCAAACTGTCTGCGAGCTTCTCCTGATAATACGGTGATTTGTCGACTATTCAGCAGAGAGCCGCCTCATCGTCTCCGTCAGACGCCATTTTGTGCCTGTGTGCGCCGCCGCTTCGCGCCATCGTTCAGCCCTGGGCTGGGTTAGAATCTAGAGAAAAATTACAGATGCAGCGATTACAAGTTTTAGGCCTAGTCTAATTTCAGATTTTTCGTTGAGTTTGACCGGCCGATTCCGATTTTAGCCGAGTCCCATTTCATTTTTTCTACCAACTCACAGCACACAAAGATTTATGTTCTATCTTTTCTTTAATAGAACATTTTATATTTTGCATAGAACAGTTTTTGAACAGGTGATCACTATAAAATAGAAGTATATCCATCGCTCGTGCTGTGGGAGATCCCCCCCATCTAAAGGGCGATGTTATGGAAGAACCGTTTCCTGATATATTTACTGAACTACTCTGCTGGATGGAAAAAAACAGGGAGAACACGCAATGACAAGAAAATCAGAGATTTATATAAATCTCTGATTTTCTTGTCATTGCGTGTTCTCCCTGTTTTAATAAAATCTAGTATAATGTTTCTCAAAACACACTGTTGGGTTTTCTGACAATTACCCACAGGTTCGTTAACCAAATCACTGTTTCCGGTACTCAACAGAAGACAGGACACACATGAAAGTGTTGTTGCTGCAAGGGAAGCCTCTGTGTGTCACCTCTGACCAACCTGAGCACCTTGGGAAATCTCCCTGAGAACAGTCTCTTTATGATTGAGTGAAGCAAGTTACAGGGACAGATTTACAACGTGGGAGTGGCAGCAGTTGTTTCTGGGGTGGCTAACATAAGCAGTTGGATACATTGAGAAATACCTTTGAAGGACACAGCCTGCATGTGAGTGTGCATGTGTGCAGCCTATGTCCGACCAACCACACACACACACACACACACACACACACACACACAGAGAAACTCAGAGCTGGTGTTCCTGCTTTGCGAAGGTTATATCCATATATAGTAGAGAAACGTTTAAGATAGAGAAACAGGCCTCGTTACTCAAATGAAAACATATTCAAACCATATTTGAACCTCACACCACACAAGCTAGCAGTTTTAATCGTAACAAGCTCTCTAACACACACACACACACACACACACACACACACACAGGCCTGTTTGAACGTCATCAGCAACATTAGCTGAAAACAGCGTGTAGTTCCTTTATTGGCTTCATTGTGCATAAATATGAACAATACCGTTGCTGTTAGAAAAACTAACGACGGGTTCTATGACTCAACCCGACTGCAGCAGACTTATATATTGTTATATCAATGTTAAATACATTGTTTTTAACTTTTCATAACTCAACACTGGCAACGGGCTTATCTGCTAAAGTTGGCTAGTAAGTAGTAGTAGTAGTTAATATAGTAAAACATGGTCAGATAGAATTCACTCACACCTCCCATTAGTTCTTCTAACCCTTGTATCATTATCTCTGCATCTCCCCCCCTTGGGTCTACCAAAGGCACCTTCAGCGGACGGCAAGATGGCAACCGGAGCAGGAAAGAAGGGCAAGAAGGAGGAGGAGGAGGAGGAGGAGCAGCCTGCAGCAGTGAAGGAGGAAGAGGAGGAGCAGCCTGTAGCAGTGAAGGAGGAAGAGGAGGAGCATCCTGTAGCAGTGATGGAGGAAGAGGAGGAGGAGCAGCCTGCAGCAGTGATGGAGGAAGAGGAGGAGGAGCAGCCTGCAGCAGTGAAGGAGGAAGAGGAGGAGGAGGATCCTGCAGCAGTGAAGGAGGAGGAGGAGGAGTATGAGGTGGAGAAGGTGTTGGACCGCAGAGTGGTGAAGGGAAGAGTAGAGTTTCTGCTGAAATGGAAGGGGTTCTCGGAGTAAGTATTAGTCTATAATATTAATATTTGGTGTTCTTGGTCCTGATATACTGTGTGTATAAATACCATAATCATATCATTATCATATAATTTAATGCGTTTCCTTTATTTTCATGACTATTTACATTGTAGATTATCACTTGTAGATCCACACTATGAATGAACACATGGAATTATGTACTTAACAAAAAAGTGTGAAATAACTGATGTTACCGCCTGACTTTATGCCCTCTGTAGGCCACGCCCAGTTGGCCAGGTACAGACAAGCCAAGTCAAGTTTATTTCATCCATAAAAATGGAAATTACAGTTTTCACACTCGCCATCTTACCCATAAAAACTAGAGAATAAATACAATACCACAAATACACTAAAATATTATACATAAATACAATTAAAAAAAAAAAAACTTATAAAAATGTACGTTTAAAGTGCTTGTTGTGCTGTCTAATAGCCTGAGGTATAAAAGAAAGAGCATACCGCTTGGTTTGTGTCACAGGAGGTCTTAGTCTACCACTACGCTCTATAACCCTACCAGTCAGATTACCACAGGAGGTCTTAGTCTACCACTACGCTCCATAACCCTATCAGTCAGACTACCACAGGAGGTCTTAGTCTACCACTACGCTCTATAACCCTATCAGTCAGACTACCACAGGAGGTCTTAGTCTACCACTACGCTCTTTTGGCTTTAAATAGCCAACAAGACCCGCCCTCATGTGTATTTGAACCAATGACTGCATTCTCTGCTGCACGCGTCATGAAAAGACTGACAAATACAAAATGCTGAGCCACGCATCAGCCGGCAGGAGGTTCAGTGTTAAACCAAAGATCTCAAACTTGGACTCATCAGACCAGAGCCCAGATTTCCACTGGTCTAAAGTCCATTCCTTGTGTTTCTTGGCCCAAACAAATCTCTTTTGCTTGTTTCCTCTCCTTAGCCGTGGTTTCCTAGCTGCTATTGGACCATGAAGGCCTGATCCAGTCTCCTCTTACCAGTTGTTCTAGAGATGTGTCTGCTGCTAGAACTCTGTGTGCTATCATCTGCTCTCTAATCTGAGCTGCTGTTAACTTGTGATTTCTGAGGCTGGGGACTCAGAGGAACTTATCCTCAGCAGCAGAGGGGACTCTGGGTCTTCCTTTCCTGGGGGGGGGGGACTCTGGGTCTTCTTTTCCTGGGAAACAGACTCACATGAGGACCCCTCATGTGAGTCTGTTTCGTTGTAGTGCTTGATGGTTTTTGTTACTGCACTTGGGGACACATTCAAAGTTTTCGCAATTTTCCGGACCGACTGACCTTCATTTCTTAAAGTAATGATAGCCACTCGTTTCTCTTCCCTAAGATGATTGGTTCTTGCCATAATATGAATGCTACCAGTCGTCCAATAGGCTGTCGGCTGTGTATCAACCTGACTTCTGCCCAACACAACTGATGGTCCCAACTCCATTAATAAGGCAAGAAATCCCACTAATTAACCCTGACAAGGCCCACCTGTGAAGGGAAACCATTTCAGGGACTACCTCATGAAGCTCATTGAGAGAACACCAAGGGTTTGCAGCGCTATCAAAAAGCAAAGGGGGGGTACTTTGAAGAAACTAGAATATAAGACATGTTTTCAGTTATTTCACACTTTTTTTGTTAAGTACATAATTCCACGTGTTCATTCATAGTTTTGATGCCTTCAGTGATAATCTACAATGTAAATAGTCATGAAGATAAAGGAAACACATTGAATGAAGTGTGTCCAAACGTTTGGCCTGTACTGTATATGTGTGTGTATGCAAATAATCTACAGCATAGATTGCAGCATTGTATCATGCCCTCAAAGTTGACATAAACTGCAGACCCACAAATAACATTACAAGATGGCAATAGAAAAAAGGAATAATAGGAATGCTAATTAGAGTGAGAATGGATTGTCTAAAAACAAAGTGTGAGGAGATGTTCTTCTGTCTGCACTCCCCTTTCCAGTGAGGATAACACATGGGAGCCACAAGACAACCTGGACCTGGACCTTATCACCGAGTACATGCAGAAACGCAAGGAGACGGAGGAGAAGGAGGAGGGCAAGAGGAAAGGTGTCAGGGAGGAGGAGGTGAGTGAAGGAAAGAGGGTACTCCAGACTGAAGAGGCGAGGCAAGGCAGCTTTATTTGTAGAGCACATTTCAGCAACAGGGCAATTCAAAGTGCTTTACACAAAAACAGTTAAAAAATAAAAACAGATAAAACATAAGAATAAACAGTTACAGTGCAGTATAAGAAATTAAACATTTAAGAAATTAACATAATTTAAAGAAATGCAACATCAAAAAGAAAGGTCTTCAGCTTTGCTTTAAAAGAACTGAGAGTAGCAGCGGATCTGCAGGTTTCTGGGAGTTTGTTCCAGATATGAGGAGCATAGAAACTGAATGCTGCTTCACCCTGTTTAGTTCTGACTCTGGGGACAGAAAGCAGACCTGTCCCAGATGACCTGAGCGGTCTGGGGGGGTCATAGTGTAGTAGCAGATCAGAAATGTATTTTGGCCCTAAACCATTTAGTCATTTATAAACTAGCAAAAGTACTTTGAAATCAATTCTTTGAGACACAGGAAGCCAGTGTAAAGACTTCAGGACTGGAGTGATGTGATCCAGTCTCCTGGTCTTAGTGAGGACCCGAGCAGCAGCGTTCTGAATCAGTTGCAGCTGTCTGATTGATTTTTTAGTGAGACCTGTAAAGACACCGTTACAGTAGTCAAGTCTACTGAAGATGAAGGCATGGACAAGTTTTTCCAAATCCTGTTGACACATGAGTCCTTTAACCCTTGATATATTCTTAAGGTGATAATAGGTTGACTTTGTAATTGTCTTAATGTGGCTGTTAAAATTCAGGTCAGAGTCCATGACTACACCAAGATTTCTGGCTTTGTCTGTTGTTTTCAACATTGTTGTTTGAAGCTGAGCGCAGACTTTTAATCGTTGCTCTTTTGCTCCAAAAACAACCACCTCAGTTTTTCCTTCATTTAATTTAAGAAAGTTCTGGCACATCCAGCCGTTAATTTGTTTGATGCACTTAGTCAGTTTTTGTATTGGACTATAGTCCCCTGGTGATAAGGTTATGTAAATTTGTGTGTCGTCCGCATAACTATGGTAACTTATTTTGTTGTTTTCCATAATGTGGGCCAGTGGAAGCATGTAGATGTTAAACAGAAGAGGCCCCAGAATAGAGCCTTGGGGAACTCCGCACGTCATATTGTATGCTCAGATGTATAATTACCTATTGACACAAAGTAATCCCTATTCTGTAGGTATGATTCAAACCAGTTTAGTACTGAGCAAGAAAGTCCTACCCAGTTTTCCAATCGGTCTAGTAATATGTCATGGTCGACCGTGTCAAATGCAGCACTGAGATCAAGTAATACTAAGACTGAAATTTTGCCATTATCTGTGTTAAGGTGGATGTCATTAAAGACTTTGACAAGAGCTGTCTCAGTGCTGTGGTGTGGTTGGAAACCTGACTAAAAGGTATCAAAACTGTTGCTTAGTGACAAGAAATGGTTGAGTTGTTGAAAGACCGCTTTTTCAATGATTTTACTTAGAAACGGAAGGTTTGATATTGGCCTATAGTTGCTCATTAGTGATGTGTCTAGATTGTTCTTTTTTAAGAGTGGCTACTCTATTCTCGCTCATAAAAGTGAAGTTAGGGGGAGCTGACTCGATGAGAACAGCAGCGCTGTTATTATGGTCTAACCAGGTTTCAGTTAAAAACATAAAATCTAGATTGTGGTTAATAATAAAATCGTTGATTAAAAATGATTTTCCTGCCAAAGACCTGACGTTTAGTGAAGCTAATGTTAGTGTGTTTTCATTTTTTGGGACAGGCTGTGGCAGACGAGGAATGGATGCTAAATTAGCTAAGTTTGCAGTTAAGTGCTTATTCGCCATTCTTTTTCTATTACCTATCACAACATAAATTTGAGGAAGAAATGAATCCACACGGCCCGGGTTTGTCTTGGAAAGAGTCATTAGTATCACTAGTCCTGCAGCCAAGGCCCGGCACATATCAGTTAATGCTTGCTTTTAATGTGTGCATTTTGCACACAAGCGTCCTTATCAGTCTGGGGGGAAGGAGTTTGCAGGGGTGCCTGGCGTTTTATTTTAGCCCTAACCCTTGTTAAGGAAAAGTCCATCTGCTTTAAAAAGATGTCTGCGCTCCCAGAATGAACTGCAGAGAATGGACGGTACATTCAGTTGAAAGCCATTTGTTTAGTGCCAACAGTCGGCTGAATCTCTCAGCTCCTCTTCTCCCTGGCGGTATAGATAGATAGATGGATAGATAGATATAGGGCCACTGATAAACACATCTGCGTTTAGGGAGCTGACTGTCTTCAGCAGTTCCCTAAAGTCCAGTTTCTGCAATTCAGACTGTTGCTTTACAACATCATGATACCCTATATGCAGAATAATGTTCTTCACAGTTGGGTGTTCTGCCACGATATCTGGAATTTTGTGGGTGAAGTCAGACACCATGTCTTTGGGAAAACAGAGTATTTTGGTGTTTTTACTGTTTTTTAAATCTTTTACAGCAGAGTCACCCACAATCAGGGTTTGAGGCCCAGTTGTTAGCTTTTTATTTTTTGAATTGCCCTCAGTCCTTACCATGCTGTGTGGCGACGAGACGCAATCCCGGTCATCAGATGGCTGTCCAGCGTCCTGCAGCAGAGGAGCAAATCTGTTATCCAGTTGCACACCAGGTTGTTGGGGGGGCATTTTGTTGCTTATTTTCCCTTTTGCAGCTGTCCACGGCTGTGTCCTACTATGTACAGGGGTTGAGAAGGCGCTCTGCCCGGATGATAATGCAGGCCAGCCGGTCGTATCACAAATCTCAGGGCGCTGTACCCTGCCCGTTAGTCGTCCTCCCATTTCCCAGGAGAATGATTTAGTCTTAGGTTTCGCACCACAAGAGTTCCAGGGAGGACTACCACTTGTTGATTTCTTACCAGTTTCACAGCCCTCCTGTTTCTTTGTAGTCATGTTGGTGCTAACTAGCCGTGTGTTAGCATGCATTTGTCCGTTGTTTTGGGTCCATGGTAAAGTGGTGTCATTTCCACAAGATCCGTTCACTTCCACGTTCACTTCTAAACTGTGAACCTTGGTTTCCAGAAGTGCAATCTTCTGAAGGAGTTTGTAGTAATCATCCACGGAGAAAGGAGGAATCTTGCTGCTAATTAGCTTTAGCTACAGTCACTGTAGGACAGGCTTGAGCTATTGGTAGGCCACGCTCATGCAGAAAAATGTTAAAATATGGCAATAGCCTACTATGTCTACAAAAAATGTATAGTCCAGTGATTTATAAGTATCCAAGAGCCGCTGCCCATAGTTTCTCTCAGAGGAAAAGCAAGATTATCAGCAAAAATATGCAAGCAGGGGCAGGAGCAAGCAGAAAAGCGTCTGCACTGTAAGAAGCAGGAAGCAAGGACAAGAGTCCCTCCAATCTAATCTCAATATTAATGAATGCACACTGAGGGTTTCTCAAATGTATTTTAGGATTTATATATAAATAACTCGTCATTACAGTATGCACATGCATATTACATACATACATACATACATACATACATACATACATACATACATACATACACACTTGCAACATAGTAAGGCAAGGCAATTCCAGTTGCTCGGCAAAAGAGAGCGGATGACAGTTGGCTTGAGTCCAGTAGAGCAGACGGCTCTGTAGAGTCGTGTAATTATGACTTCATGACTTTTCATGACCAGCTGAAGGAACGGCGGTGCGTGGTATGCATAGCAGAAACCCTGTTGTGCGTCTGCCCTATACCATGGCGGCAGATACCTTACCGTGGCGGGCCGCCATCAACATATCAACACTAAAAGAAGGTGGCTGTGGCTCAGTGGTAGCGCAGTTGCCTGCCAATCCGAAGGTTGGTGGTTCAATCCCTGTAGTCCTATGTCAAAGTTGAAAACACTGAACCCTGAGTACGGAGTGTACTTGTACGGCAGCCTCGACCACAGTGTACTAATGTGTGTGAATGGTTCCTGTATTACGTAGAAGAACTTTGAGTAGTCGTTGAGACTAGAAAAGTGCTACAGAGAACAGTCCATTTGTCGTTTTCTACCAAAGAGAACTCGGGTATCTTAGCCAAGTTTTAGTCAAAACATGTTTGTCTTTTTTAAATATTATTTACACAGACACATGTTAGATAAGAGCCAGGGCTCCTGGGCTCTACAGCACCTTGTTACACAGACACATGTTAGATAAGAGCCAGGGCTCCTGGGCTCTACAGCACCTTGTTACACAGATACATGTTAGATAAGAGCCAGGGCTCCTGGGCTCTACAGCACCTTGTTACACAGATACATGTTAGATAAGAGCCAGGGCTCCTGGGCTCTACAGCACCTTGTTACACAGATACATGTTAGATAAGAGCCAGGGCTCCTGGGCTCTACAGCACCTTGTTACACAGACACATGTTAGATAAGAGCCTGGGCTCTACAGCACCTTGTTACAGACACATGTTAGATTAGAGCAATGGCTCCTGGGGTCTACAGCACCTTGTTACACAGATACATGTTAGATAAGAGCCAGGGCTCCTGGGCTCTACAGCACGTTGTGCGGCTCAGGCAGAGGGACCGCAGAGCTAGCTAACGTTAACTTTTCCCAGACAACGGAGTTGTATTTGCCTTTTTTACTCACCAAACGCTGCTGTGGCTGCCCTCCTTCTGCCATCTTTACTCATGCTGAGTTTTTAAATTCCAGTGGATGCACACACCTTGCCCCCTGACTGCCTAGAGGTTTTATGGCTTCAGGAAGGGCGGATGTGCGCATGCGTGTATCATTCAGAACACAATACAAAATAAGAGTGTTCTTCAATACAGAACGTTTTTTTCTTGATTATACTATTTTTATAATCGTTGGAGTCACAGTCGAAATTGAAGACCTCGCTAACGGTAAACTATGGGTGCTCCGATCAAGATTTTTGGGCCGATCACGGATTGCTGAAAGCAGTATTGGTGGATACCAGTCACCGATCACTGGATCTATTTGAAGCCTTCTATTTATCATGTCATATATTAAATTTTAATAGTCTTAACAACAATGTATATGTATTAAAATGAACAGAAGATATTGTACTGAGAATTGTCAACTGTTTACTTTTATTGACAGGAACCTTTCAACATTCTACTTCCTGTTAGAAACATCTTAAACAGCTTAGAGCTTAACAAATAAGCTTTTTTTGAAAGAAATTACAAAAAACTGTCATTAACTTACACAAACTTACAGTGTAATTAAAGTGCAGAGCAAAGAAAACAAAATAGAGATTAGTAAAGACTGTTCCAGACAGCTGAGTGAGTGGCGCCAGAGCTGCTACACGACTCCGCTCTCTCTCCCTTAGCACTAGCTAACTTTGAAAACTCCTCGTATTCCTTTCTGTGACTAACCTTCAAATGTCTGAGGTTGGTGGTGTTGAAATGTCTTTGGAGCTTTCCGCCTCATGGAATTTACTTGGCACACACGTTGCAAATCACTAATGTAATGTCTTCTTCAGACGCCTTGTAGAACTGCCAGACCGGTGAATGTAGGGAGGCCGCCATTTTTAGCTGCGCATAGAATCTTTTTCTCACGAGTAGTGCGTCTCATCGGGCCATCTGATCGGCATTTATGGAGACTACCGATCAAACTATTTAAAGCCTTTTATCGGCCGATAACGATCAGTGACCAATCAATCGGAGCACCCTTACGGTAAGCATAATCTTTACCGTTCTTGTCTTAAAGAAGTGACCAGGCCGGCCTTGTTGCACCATCAAAACGTTTTCTGAACTTTCCATTTTCACACAAACATCTGGAGATGTTCTGCTAAATGAAGTGTGGTTGGTCCAGGCTACTGTGCATGTAGCTTGGAGCTCCAGTTAATGACTTTTGGGCCTTCCATTTTAGTAGTTCTTTCAGTTTGAATGCAGGAGATGCTTGACACTCTGAAGTCTTATGGATTGGTCCCCTCATCAGCCCTTGCATTTACTCCATTCAAACAGAAGATTTTAATCTAGTAAAACATGGTCAACTAGAATTCACTCACACCTCCCATTAGTTCTTCTAACCCTTGTATCATTATCTCTGCATGTCCCCCCCCTCCTTGGGTCTACCAAAGGCACCTTCAGCGGACGGCAAGATGGCAACCAGAGCAGGAAAGAAGGGCAAGAAAGAGGAGGAGGAGCAGCCTGCAGCAGTGAAGGAGGAAGAGGAGGAGCAGCCTGCAGCAGTGAAGGAGGAGGAGGAGGAGGAGGAGGAGTATGTGGTGGAGAAGGTTTTGGACCGCAGAGTGGTGAAGGGAAGAGTAGAGTTTCTGTTGAAATGGAAGGGGTTCTCAGAGTAAGTATGAGTCTAGAATATTAATACTTTGTCACTTCTTTGTTCACGTTGCAGACCCACAAATAACCTTACAAGATGGCAATAGAGAAAAGGAATAATAGGAATGCTAATTAGAGTGAGAATGGATTGTCTATAAACAAAGTGTGAGGAGATGTTCTTCTGTCTGCACTCACCTTTCCAGTGAGGATAACACATGGGAGCCACAAGACAACCTGGACCTGGACCTTATCACCGAGTATATGCAGAAACACAAGGAGACGGAGAAGAAGAAGAAGGAAGGGCAAGAGGAAAGGTGTCAGGGAGGAGGAGGTGAGTGAAGGAAAGAGGGTACTCCAGACTGAAGAGTCCCACAAATCTATCTAACAGCGCGAGGCCCCCACCTTTCTACTTGCCACATAGCTTGGGGTCCCGGTCCACTCTTACGATAGTGAAGCTGGGTAACTCCATGTTAGTATCTGTGATATTCCAATTAAGCCAGGTCTCAGTGAACTGAGGCTGCACTCCTTGTACAGGCTAAGATTTTTCACTAGGGCACCTAACTCATCCGTCCTGTTGGCCAGTGAGTTTCCATTCCCCATCACAAGGAATAGACGGTTAAACCTTCACCGCTTCATCAGTAGCCTAGCCTTCACGCTAGCTCCGGCTCTGCATCTGCGGTAGTTACGCATCAATTCCTCTAACATAACAGACAAGCTAAAGACAGGCTGCCACTCTCGAGGGCGCCGGAAGAAAAGTATATACAGTGAGGAAAATAAGTATTTGAACACCCTGCTATTTTGCAAGTTCTCCCACTTAGAAATCATGGAGGGTCTGAAATTGTCATCGTAGGTGCATGTCCACTGTGAGAGACATAATCTAAAAAAACATCCAGAAATCACAATGTATGATTTTTTAACCATTTATTTGTATGTTACAGCTGCAAATATGTATGTATATGTATATGTGTATATCTATCTATCTATCTATCTATCTATCTATCTATCTATCTCTCTATCTATCTATCTATCTATCTATCTATCTATCTATCTGCCACAAGTATGGACTGGAAGTCCCAAGGTCAAGATGGAATACACCTTCTAAGGTAGTCAAGTATGACCAAGCTAAGATCCTGTGGGACTTCAAGATCCAGACTGACAAACTGGGGATGGCTAACTAACCAGACATCGTGTTGATGGACAGACAGCAGAAGAAGGCAGTAGTGATAGATGTGGCAATCCCAAGCGACAGGAACACAAGAAGCTTGAGAAATACCAAGGGCTGAAAGAGGAGCTTGAAAAGATGTGGAAAGTAAGAGCAACAGTGGTGCCAGTGGTAATCGTAGCACTGGGGGCTGTGACCCCCAAACTGGGAGAGTGGCTCCAGCAGATTCCAGGTAAAACATCAGAGGTCTCTGTCCAGCATCATATCAAGGCCGAGTTGAGTGGACGCTGGCGCGTTTTGCAGCCGCTGCTCTCCGGTTAACTATTTTGAAGTTATTTTAACGGTTTTGTGGATCACTGGGCCGTGTATTTGCACTCAAGCGAGAGCATAAGCCTTCGCCTTCGCTTGAACGTCTAAACTTTTGTTGTTATTCCGATGTTTGGTGTCTGAGTGTGGTGAACTAACCTCGTTCTCCACCTGTCATCTCAACTCCACGCGGTTGCTGCTGTTTGGCTAGCTGCCCGCTGCCGTCCATAATGTGGGCTTACAAGTTTTACATCTGGTTTATCCTCCTCTGGACTGTCCTTTCAATTCTACATCGATCTGGTGCCGGTCTGACCCAGTACACAGCGGCTGATCTCCTCCTGCTCCGCGGGCTTCTGTCTGTGCCTCCCCCGCTAGTTCTTCAGCTACACCCTGAGATCGCGCTCCTGCCCCGCCGGAGATACATCCACCGCGGATCTTGCCGGAATTTCCACCTTGATGACTCCAATCCAATAACATCATTCTGGTCCACTTCTCGCCGTTCCCGCCGATGCTCCTCCCGGGCCGCGGTTCGCTTGCTAACCTGGCTAGGGTAGCAAGCCCCGCCCCTGGCTACAACTACTCTGCTGTCAACTTTGGTCTCCTGAATGTCCGCTCTCTCACAAACAAGGGTCAGCTCATCCAGGATCTTCTCACTGACCGTAAGCTGGACTTCCTCTGTCTCACGGAGACCTGGCAACAACCCCGTGACTTCTCTCAGCTCCACGCCTCCACTCCACCTGGGTTTGTTTATCATTCTCATCCTCGTGGCTCTGGCCGTGGGGGAGGTCTCGCCCTACTCTATCGCGAGAAGTGGAAGATGTTGCCAGTTTCCACTCCAGTTTTCCGCTCTATGGAATGCGTTGTATTCAAACTGCCTGGTCCCACTCCCACAGTTATTGCCACAGTCTACCGCCCCCCCAAACCACACAGCGACTTTTTAAACAAATTCTCCATACTACTTACCCACCTCTCTACTCTCTCTCCTAACGTCATTCTCCTAGGTGATTTTAATATTCATATGGACAATATAAACCTTCCACTCACCAAAGACTTTACCTCCTGTCTAGACAGTTCTGGATTTCATCAGTATGTTGCTTTCCCCACACACACAAAAGGACATTCACTGGATTTGATTTGCTGCTCTGGCTTAATCCCCTCCAACTGTTCTGCTGATGATGTTCACATTTCTGATCATTTTCTTTTGTCCTTCAATATCTCACTGTCTCTCTCTGTGATCAAGCCAGTCCGCCCGATTTCTTTTCGTAATATTAAAAACATAAATATGGACATCCTATCCTCCCACATTGACAATTTGTCTATCCCTGATCTTTCCTCTCCAGACCACCTTGTCACCCATTATAACTCTGGACTTTGTAATATTCTCAACCTCCTTGCCCCTCTCAAAACCCGATCTGTGTCCTTTTCCCGTTCTGCCCCTTGGTTTTCATCTGAGCTCCGCCTCATGAAAGCCAAAGGTCGCCAACTTGAACGCCTCTATAAAAAAACTGGTCTCTCCATTCACAAAGAAATGCATAAATCTCATCTTCTTCATTACTCAAACTCAATAGCCGTAACTAAATCAAACTACTATTCTGACCTCATCTGCTCCAACGAAGGAAACTCCAGGACTCTCTTTTCAATACTCCATAATACTTTTAATCCCCCTGATTCCCTACCTTCTCACATGTATTCAGTTGAGACTTGTAATTCATTGGTTGTCTTTTTTAATGAAAAAATCAACTCCATTCACCAGCAATTACATTTGACCCACTTGCCTTCCCCTCCCCCTTTGCCCCTCCCCAATAGCCAGTCATTTTGCTGCTTTCTACTGCCCACCCCCTCCGAAATTTCTGATTTCATTCGTAAATCCAAGTCCTCAACCTGTTCTCTTGACCCCCTCCCCACAGCTCTGGTCAAAACCTGTCTCACTTCCCTCCTCTCCTTCATAACTTCCATTATTCATTCCTCTCTCTCCTCTGGTATTGTCCCCTCACTTTTCAAAACAGCATCTGTCTCACCGATTCTGAAAAAACCTGGTTCTGATCCCACTAACTATAATAATCTTCATCCTATCTCAAATCTTCCCTTTATTTCTAAAATACTTGAAAAAATAGTGTCTGTTCAACTCCATGCTTTTCTTACCCTTAACAGTCTTTACGAACCTTTCCAGTCCGGTTTTCGCCCCTCCCATAGTACTGTCTAATAATAATAAAACTGCCCTAATAAAAATCCCCAATGATCTCCTCACAGCTGCTGATTCCGGACTCATCTCTATCCTCATCCTCCTCGATCTTAGTGCGGCCTTCGATACCATTTCTCACTCCATTCTCCTCAATAGACTATCTTCTCTCGGCATCTCTCACACCCCTCTTGACTGGTTCCGCTCATATCTCTCCGACCGCACTCAGTTTATTCAACTCAAATCTTTCACATCCCACCCTTCCCCTGTTACTACTGGCGTCCCTCAAGGTTCAGTTCTTGGCCCCCTCCTTTTCATCACCTACCTACTTCCCCTTGGCAATATCTTCCGCAAATTCAACACTCATTTTCATTGTTACGCAGACGACACCCAGCTCTACTTATCCAGCAAACCCACCTCCTTGCTCCCCCCCTTGTCCCTTACTAACTGCTTACTTGAAATTAAAGACTGGTTCACCTCAAACTTCCTTAAACTAAACAGTGATAAAACCGAACTCCTCCTTGTAGCCACCAAATCCACCCTTTCCAAAATCAATAGTTTCACTCTTCCTATTGACAATTCCTTGGTCTCCCCTTCCCCTCAGGTCAAGAGTCTGGGTGTCATCCTTAACTCCTCCCTCTCCTTTCAGTCGCACATAAATATCTGCCGGTCTGCATACTTCCACCTACGCAACATTAACCGCCTCCGTCCGTCCCTTACCACTCACACTGCCTCCATCCTTATCCACAGCCTCATCACCTCCTGCCTTGATTACTGGAACTCCCTTCTTTTTGGCCTTCCTCAAAAATCCCTCCATAAACTTAAACTTCTTCAGAACTCAGCAGCTCGTGTCATCACCAGAACCCCGTCTTTTCATCATATAACCCCTGTCCTTCAGCAGCTCCATTGGCTTCCAGTTCAATTCAGAATACAATTTAAAATCCTTCTCTATACTTTCAAAGCCATCCATAACCTTGCTCCTCCATATCGATCAGAACTCCTTCACATCGCCGTTCCCTCCCGCTCCCTCAGATCCTCCTCCTCTATCCACCTCACTGTCCCCCCAGCTCGACTTGTCACCATGGGGACCAGAGCCTTCAGCCGCTCTGCTCCCCAGCTCTGGAACTCACTCCCACCTGACCTCCGCAATATCGACTCTCTCCCCCTGTTCAAAACTAGACTCAAAACCCATCTGTTCCAGCTTGCTTATTTGTAAATACACTGTCCCTGTCATTTGTTTTGCCTTGTTTTGTTTTGTTTTGCTTTATTTTGTTATAACTCTGTTCCCTGTATCTCGCTTTTTTGTCTGTAAAGTGACCTTGAGTGTTGAGAAAGGCGCTGTTAAATAAAATGTATTATTATATTCTAGCATTGTAGATAAGTGGTTGTAATTCATCTTCTGCTCTTTATAAACCAAAGAGTAGGCAACAGCTGTTAATTAGTGTAAATGATTAGTAGCCTAACTTAGGGCTGTCCAGGGTCTAAAGAAGGTTGTTTACTATCTCTCTCTGTTTGTCTGTTGCTATAGAAACAGAGAGGAGGAGAGGGACCCAAACATCACCGCTGTCAGCACTGTGACAAATCCTTCACATCATCAGGATATTTAAAGATTCATCAGAGAGTTCACATTGGAGAGAAACCTTACAGCTGTGATCAATGTGGGGCAGTTTTCACACATCAGAGTCACCTTAAAAGACACCAACGCATTCACGCTGGAAAGAAGCCTTACAGCTGTGAACAATGTGGAAAAACGTTTTCTGATAGGAGTAGCCTTAAATCTCACCAGCGCATTCACACTGGAGAGAAGCCGTACAGCTGTGAACAATGTGGAAAAACGTTTTCTGATAGGAGTAGCCTTAAATCTCACCAGCGCATTCACACTGGAGAGAAACCGTACAGCTGTGAACAATGTGGAAAAACATTTTCTCATATTAGTACCCTTAAATATCACCGACGTGTTCACACTGGAGAGAAGCCGTACAGCTGTGAACAATGTGGAAAAACGTTTTCTCAGAGTAATAGCCTTAAATTTCACCGACGTGTTCACACTGGAGAGAAGCCGTACAGCTGTGAACAATGTGGAAAAACGTTTTCTGATAGGAGTGGCCTTAAATCTCACCAACGTGTACACACTGGAGAGAAGCCGTACAGCTGTGAACAATGTGGAAAAACTTTTTCTCTGAGTAATAACCTTAAAACTCACCAGCGCATTCACACTGCCTCGTTGTGACCATGTTTCAGAGCCAAGCTCCACTCAAAATGAGCTTTTATTCCTGTAATAAAATATTCTGAGGTCAGGGTTCAACTGCTTGCGCTATTTCACTAATGCTGCAACGGAGGAGTATTTGTTCTTATCTATTAACATCACTGTTTACTAAGGTGTTGTCAAAATGCTGAAATATTTAGTCTATTGTCCCTGAAGACGATGAAATGAAGGAAATCCTCATAAGAAAATGCTAAACAAAGCAACATGGAAGAACATTTCACAGATAAAAAGATTTTTACTATATTTGACTATTACGAAAGCTAGGGCTACACGATTATGGCAAAAATGATAATCATGATTATTTTGATTAATATAATTACGATTATTTGTTGATTTTAACCAAAACAAATTTTATAGTCAAATGTCTGTTTATAACTGCTTTCACATCCATATTATGCTACATTCCTCTAAGTCGTTTGTTATATAGACATACAGCTGCAACACATGGAAATGAAAATGATCTGAAATAAAAAAAAAAAAGTATCTCTGTGAAAGCTCCTTCACTTGTTTTCAACAATAACTGATTGAAAGAGCTAGGGAGGGGGGGGATGGGCGTACTCACAGAGAGACGGCTGACTCATTGTGAAGAGAGCCAAACACAGGCACGGCTTTACAGAAGAAATGGGTCATGTAACGTCAAATTAAACCATGTCGATGGACCATATATAAACAACATTGCTTCGTTTGTGGAGAGGCAGTGGACGCGACCTAGAGCAAAAATATTACTCGCACCCTAGAGCCCTGTGAGCTAACAGACACTAACTAGCACCCTAGAGCCCTGTGAGCTAACAGACGCTAAGTAGCACCCTAGAGCCCTGTGAGCTAACAGACACTAACTAGCACCCTAGAGCCCTGTGAGCTAACAGACACTAACTAGCACCCTAGAGCCCTGTGAGCTAACAGACACTAACTAGCACCCTAGAGCCCTGTGAGCTAACAGACGCTAAGTAGCACCCTAGAGCCCTGTGAGCTAACAGACACTAACTAGGGACAAAAATGTTGCGTTTACTGGTAAACTGGTAAACCTTGTGGCTGCCGTATAACCGACTGCTGTCTGTTAAGTTTTCCTCCTGTTACTCTGTCCTCTGTGACTGTCTCCATCTAGAAACCAAGCTGCATGGTGGAGGCGCAGCTTAGGAGATGCAGTAAAAAAAAAAAAAAAAAAAAACGCTCAATTACGCAAATTTGATCATGGGAAGCCAAAATCGTGATCAAAATTCGATAAATTGTTCAGCCCTAATGAAAGCGTTGTATTTAATATTCCACACGGTAACATTAATCCTTCTTTTAAGATAAGTCACGTGACTGTCCTGAGTTAAGCTAATGCTAGCTTGTCTTGGTAAAACATGTTTATTTAGGTGATTATTAATATATCAGCAGTCAGATGCTGAGATGATTATGTGTTCCTGAACATTTCCTTGAGTTATTGTCCGTAGACCCTCATGTGAAAAAATAAACACGTAAACATCCTGGTACCAGGAAGTGGTTTTGGTCTGTAAATAATATAGAATTATACACTTCATACCAACTGGTTATATAACCCACTTGTTTAAATTGTTCAAGGCTTAAATCACTGCCTGTCGGTTTTGGATTTGGTAGCACTGGTTAAAAAGATTTCAGGTTCGCAGAAGAAGGCCTCTCCATGGATAAATGAAATTATCTGTAGCTTTAGGAGAAAATGCCGGAAGACTGAACGTCTGTGGAAAGCCACTAAATTAGAGGTACACAGACTCCATTTAAAAGACATGATGCTAGATCTAAATGAACTTATAAAGCAGGCCCGCTCAGCATATTTTTCTAACCTTGTGTCAGGAATTAAGAAAAATCCAAAAGTCTTGTTTGACACCATTGAAAAGCTTACTGCACCCCCAGCTCCTCTTGTGTCTATGTACACGCATGAGGACTGTAACAACTTTTTGATGTTTTTCTTGAATAAAGTACATGACATTAGGGCCAGTGTTAATCCTCCACTCATTCGTGGTTCTTTCACTGAGTTCTCCTCAGTGTCGTCTTGGTCGTTCTTCACTCCTGTCAGCTTACAGGATGTGAAGACCATAACAAGAAATATGAAACCGTCTTCAAGCCCTGCTGACATCGTCCCAACAAATCTATTTTTGAAAATATTTGACATCGTCGGCCCCTGTGTGGAAAAAATAATTAACCTGTCACTTAAATCTGGCACAGTTCCAAACTACTTCAAACACGCAGTGGTAAATCCGGTCCTTCAAAAACCCAATCTTGACCCTTCTGAACCCAAAAACTACAGGCCCATATCTAAACTTTGATTTATCTCCAAAATTTTGGAAAAAGTAGTTGCATGCCAGCTGACCTCCTTTATGGAGCAACACAACTTGTTTGATACTTTTCAATCTGGCTTTCGAAAATATCACTCCACTGAAACAGCCCTAATCAAAGTCTCTAGTGATGTGATGATGGCAGCCGACTCTGGCCGCTACACTGTACTTGTACTTCTAGATTTGACATCGGCTTTTGACACTGTGGATCACGGCATATTGATCAATAGGATTCACAATGAGATGGGACTATCAGGATCTGTCCTTCAGTGGTTCTCATCCTATATTTGTGATAGAACTTTCAATCTTGCTGTAAATAATGTTCAGTCTGATGTGACAAATTTGTCTTGCGGAGTGGCACAGGGTTCAGTTCTGGGCCCTATTTTGTTCTTACTGTACATTTTGCCACTTGGTCAAATTATCCGCTGTTTCAAAGATGTATCGTACCACTTCTACGCTGACGATGTTCAGCTGTATTGTTCTTTTAATGATGCTGAATTTCACCGTCTGCCTCTGTTTCTAGAGTGTGTCTCCTCCATCAAAGACTGGCTAGCCACAAACTGCTTACAGAGAGACACACTCAAAACAGCTTGTTCGAAATTGCTTTTTTCATCTTAGGAACATCTCTAAAATTTGCAAAATGAAGAAGGACCTGGAAATGATAATTCATGCTTTCATATCAACAAGACTCGACTACTGCAACGCTGTTTTTACCTGTTTGAATAAGTCTGCTCTAAACTTTTAACAGGTGCCCCTCGAAGGTCTCATATTACCCCTGTCTTGTTGGACCTCCACTGGCTCCCTGTAAAATTCAGGATTGATTTTAAGATTTTAGTGCTGATTTACAGAGCCTTAAACGGTCAGGCCCCACATTACATCCTGGACCTTTTGAAGCCGTATTCCCCTGGCCGCACTCTTCGTTCTTCTGGCCAGAACCTACTTGCAGTCCCTAAGACCCGTTATAAGACCCGTGGGGACACGTCATTACAGTCTGTTGCTCCCAGACTGTGGAACGCCCTCCCCCGTCCTTGTCCTTGCGTCTTGCAGACACTGTCGTCTCTTTTAAAAATGATCTGAAAACATGTCTGTTTAAGAAGGCTTTTGGTTGATGGGTTTTTATTATCATTTTAATTGTGTATATCTGTATATATTTTATACTGTTTGTTTTTTGCTTGCTCTTTTGTACAGCACTTTGTGATTTTTATCTGAGAAAAGCGCTTTACAAATAAACTTTACTTTACTTTACTTACTTAAATCAGCAGTCACCATCTACTAAATATATATATTTTTTAAAATCTTTGGTTAGTAAACCCACATTTTTAATTTAACCAAGTATCCTGTATTATAAGTACATGTCTGGTATTTGTAGTAAACAGCTTAAAAATCAGTTGAAAATTCAGCAATAACGGATTTTAATATTGAAAAGATACACATGCACTAGGAGGGGCTCAATGTTTTAGGAAATAAATATGTGTATATGTGTATATAAAGAGATCAAGAGAATAGTGGCAGCGCCACAGCAGATACTGATCAACATGCAGAGGGATGGACAGCCCTAATTTACATACATTTACATACTTACTTTATTCTCCCTGATCTCCACCCATGCTCCATCAGCCTCCACCGTGTTGGGAGGGTCACACAGAGGATTCTATAGGGAGACATGTTTGACTTGAATTCTTATTTTGAACAGCGATCGCAGGGCACCTGGATCAACATCAAAGGAACTGTAATGGGAAAAATACTTTTAAGCATGATTTCATATGTCCTACAATATGCATGTGTTGATTATTCATATAATTATTCATAATTCTTTGCAGGGTGTATACTTCTGGATCAGGGTGTAGACTTCTGGATCCGGGTGTAGACTTCTGGATCCGGGTGTAGACGTGTGTCCTCGTGAAGGAGAAGACTGCTGTGTTTTGTTTGCATTTTTCCTCCAAGGACAAACGCCACAAAGTCTGAACAGAAACAGTTGTCCAGAGCTGTGTTTATCATAGCAGGACCCAGGTCCCAGGACCCAGGTCCCAGGTCCCAGGTCAGAGCTATGGTTATCATAGCAGGACCCAGGTCCCAGGACCCAGGACCCAGGTCCCAGGTCAGAGCTATGGTTATCATAGCAGGACCCAGGTCCCAGGTCAGAGCTATGGTTATCATAGCAGGACCCAGGTCCCAGGACCCAGGTCCCAGGTCAGAGCTATGGTTATCATAGCAGGACCCAGGTCCCCGGACCCAGAACAGAGCTATGGTTATGTTGTCCTTGGGTCAAATTTACCCGTTTTCAGTTACAAAAAAGAATTGTCACAAAAAATGGGCCATCAAAATAAGCTGATAATGTCAACATTAAAAATATCAAAAAACTTTGGAAAAAAAACACCAAAAACATAAAAAAAAAAAAACATTGTAAAAGTGACAAAAAAATGTCGAAAAAAGCAATAATAATGTTTTTTTTTCATGGTTGATGGGAAGACAACACAAGGGTTAACATAGCAGGTCCCAAGTCCCAGGACCCAGGTCCCACCCAGGTCCCAGGTCCCAGGTCGAGATCGTAGCCTATCCAAAGAGACAAGATGTTCTTTTCCAGCTAAGACAGAGGGACCGGTAGAGAAACCTGACACACCAAGGACAGATTCAGAAAGACGTAACAGCTCCAACGTGTCTGCCTGGGAAGATTAGACTGTTTACAGATTCATGTGCATTAATGTGCATTATCCTAATCAAATAAATAAAACGGCTTCAACACACAGGCCGCACTTCTGATGACGTGAGGTGTTCCTGGGAAATCTAACCCCCCCCACTGCTAGATACGGTGTGTTTGACCTTTAACACATTTTTAAGCTGTGATATAGTTTAAGCTGTTTTCTCATATTTACTACATACATCTTAAAGTAATATCTCTCCTTTAGCTGTGGGTTTTCATAAAAATAGTAATTATTATTATTATATGTTAAAAGTGATTATTATTATTATCATTTTATTATTATTAATTTAACATCCAGTCTTCTTTATGATAACTCACTATTCAAAACGTCTTTCTCCCACAATGCATTGCACTGTTGTCAAACAGTTGGGGGCTGCCAGTCTAACATGGCGGCTGCTGACTGCGTCTTCCACAGAACCCTGACCCGGTCCAGACCCGGTCCTAACAAGGTCTGCCCCTGCATCTTCTACCAGGGATTCATCGGGGTCGTAGGTCGCTGTGACTCCCGCTCGATCCGCTAGCACCAGACTCCGTTCACAAATCCACCGATTTAACGTCGTTTTGCTTTGGAGCTGCTAACGAACCAACCCCCCCATCCTGCTCACCGTGACTGACTCTGGTTTCTGAACAACACGTTTCGGGATGCATGTGAACACCAGTTTGCTTTGATTTTACACACAAAATATATATATCTATATATACTGTATAGATAGACCGCGAGCTGTCTAGACAGGGTCGCACGGCCGTTTCCCCGTCAGTCTACTGTGATGAATCACTTAAAAACCGTCATTTCATGTTTAAAGAATCATGTTTATTGGCATATAGGTGAGCCGAATGTGTTACAACACCCTAAAGATTATGAGAACCGCTTAACTTTGTTGTAGATGCGTTTCTATCAGCCGGTAAATCCGATTTAAATCTTAATTGTTCGATGTTTGAATGGAGTTTGGGTTGACGTTTAAAGCGCGGTTAGCTAGCTGTCCTCCTAGCCGCTCGGACCTTTTAGCCCGATTAATATCTAGATATATATATATTATTTAAAAAAAAAAAAAAAAAATGATAACAGGAACAGCTGTTGTTTAATAATTTTAATAAATAATTTAAATTAATTTAAATATATTAGTTCAGTAAAATAATCTTCAGATCAAACATGTTACATGTTCGTAATTAATATTTCTGTTTTTATTTGTTGTGGTTTCCTGAATTGTTTGATATTTTGTGCTTTTATTGTGAAAAACTGTGTGTGTGTGATGTGTGTGTGTGTGTGTGTGTGTGTGTGTAGATGATGTTGTGTGTGTGTGTGTGTGTGTGTGTGTGTAGATGATGTGTGTGTGTGTGTGTGATGTGTGTGTGTGTGTGTTGTGTGTGTGTGTGTGTGTGTGTGTGTGTGTCGAGGCTGATTTTGATTGTTTGTGTTGCAGGTGTGCGTCTGCAGGGACTTCCTGTTTGTGTTGGATGTTCAGCGTTACAGCCGAGACCAGGGGTCCTCGGTCTACTTCCCCCACGCCGTGCTCAGCGGTCAGACACACACACACACACACACACACACACACACACAGCACACACACACACACACACACACACACACACACACACACACACACACACAGCTACACACACACACACACACACACACACACACACACAGCTACACACACACAGACACTACACACACACACACATACAGCTACACA
>CM049389.1:21889384-21899384 GCA_026937815.1 Etheostoma perlongum | reverse complement strand
AAACACACAGCTACACACACATATACATACACACACACACACACACGGAAACACACAGATACACACACATATACATACACACACACACACACACGGAAACACACAGATACACACACACACACACACACGGAAACACTCAGGTACACACACACACACACACACACAGATACACATAGAGACAGAAACACACACACACATCCTACTATCTTTTCATTGTTGTGTGTGTGTGTGTGTGTGTGTGTGTGTGTGTGTGTCAGTCTGGATCTCCTGGAGCGTCCTCAAGGTGATGTGTGTGATGTCATCGGCCTGCTGACGTTCTCAGGACGACCTGAGCGAATCAGGAGCAAAGGTGAGGGTTGCCACGGTGACCACGATCCCACTGTTTATAGGGATTATCATAGCAACGCTTCAGTTTGACTAATAAACTCACAACCAGCATCTGTCTGCCTGCCTGTCTCTCTCTCTCCTTGTCTCTCTGTCTGTCTGTCTGTCTGTCTCTCTGTCTGTCTGTCTCCCTGTCTGCCTGTCTGTCTGGCTGTCTCCCTGTCTCTCTGCCTGTCTCTCTGCCTGTCTCTCTCTCTCCTTGTCTCTGTCTGTCTGTCTCGTCTGTCTGTCTGTCTCCCTGCCTGTCTCTCTGTCTCTTGTCTGTCTCTCTGTCTGTGTGTGTTGTGATGTGTAGATGGCAGAGGGGCGGAACTTTTGGAGTATCGCTGGCTGCGATTGGAGGACGGGACGAGCAATCGACCAATCATGGTGAAGCTCTTCTCCACGTCTCAACCTGAATCCCACCGCAAGCTCCACCCACGTGAGACCTTTCTACTCATTGTGATGTCATTTCCTGGAGTATCTTCAAACGCTTCATAAACCTAAAGTCAGAACCACCTGACCTGAAAGGTGAAATCAATAAAGTTTTGTTTGTTTTTTGTGTCTGTAGTGTCGGTTGTAGTCTGCACCAGACTGAAGCTGATCAGAGCTGCCGTCGGCTCCTACCTGACGAACACAACGTACACTCAGGTGTACTGCACAGGTAACAGCTGTACACACACCTGGACCTGCACAGGTAACAGCTGTACACACACCTGGACCTGCACAGGTAACAGCTGTACACACACCTGGACCTGCACAGGTAACAGCTGTACACACACCTGGACCTGCACAGGTAACAGCTGTACACACACCTGGACCTGCACAGGTAACAGCTGTACACACACCTGGACCTGGCACAGGTAACAGCTGTACACACACCTGGACCTGCACAGGTAACAGCTGTACACACACCTGGACCTGCACAGGTAACAGCTGGACACACACCTGGACCGGCACAGGTAACAGCTGGACACACACCTGGAGCTGTGATTGATTGGCCGGCTGTTGCTTCCTTAGTTTATCTTGTCCCTGATTGGCCGGCTGTTGCTTCCTTAGTTTATCTTGTCCCTGATTGGCCGGCGGTCTCTCCTGATAGGACTGGGCGACCACTCAGAGATGAGCTACCGTTCTCTCCGGCCGGTGCGGCGCTTCCTGCAGTGGCTGCGGAGCCAGGAAGACGCAGCGGTGCTGAGCAGGGCTCTGATTGGAGGATGCTTCTTCTACCCGCCCCTACCCGTCTCCTTGGAAACGTTCATGAAAGGCATCGGAGGTCAGCTGTCCCTCGTATTATTTACTTTTATTCTTGAAATATTCAGACTTGTACTCTTATTATTGAGTATAATGTAATATATATATGTATGTGTGTGTGTGTGTGTGTGTTCAGGTGAGCCAGGGTTCCTGCGGGGGGCGGAGCTTCAGAGGGAGACGGCGAGACTCTGTTACCGGGAGCGACGCACCTTCTGTATCCAGGCAGCCGTTACCATGGTTACTTACAGCCGTATTGGAGAGGTGACTGCCGAACACACACACTAGCCAAGTTTCCACCCACGAAAATACCCGTGATGACGTCACGGGCTGTTCGGTCAGATTGGTATAACGAACTGACGGCTGCATCAACACGTTGCTATGACGATGCAGATGCTCGTAAACGTTTGTGTTTACGGCGTGCGAAGGTGTATATCTACCTGAAAAATAAAAGCAATGTGATAACTTGTTGTCTCTCTCAGGAGGATCGCTGTTTGTTTTGGACGGACCGAGCTTCATCTTCCCCCTCCTCTTCCTCCTTCACTCGCCTGTCCCCCTCCTCTTCCTCCTTCACTCGCCTGTCCCCCTCCTCTTCCTCCTTCACTCGCCTGTCCCCCCTCTTCCTCCTTCACTCGCCTGTCCCCTCCTCTTCCTCCTTCACTCGTCCCCCTCCTCTTCCTCCTTCACTCGCCTGTCCCCCTCCTCTTCCTCCTTCCTCCCTGTCCCCCTCCTCTTCCTCCTTCACTCGCCTGTCCCCCTCCTCTTCCTCCTTCACTCGCCTGTCACCCTCCTCTTCCTCCCCCTTCCTTCCCCCTCCACCCCTCACTTGTTCAGACCTCCTCTCTCCTCCTCTTCCTCTCTTTCTCCGACGTATTCAGCCGTGAGTCATCTGTCGCCGGGCAGATCAGGGTGAGACTTTAGAAACGTCTTTTAACAATATTAATAACATTAATAACTTTGTTCTTTATTCTTATTTTGAACTTCCACTCCTTCCACATTTTTCAACATTCAAACATCAAATCGTTTAGCGCAGTTAGGACATTCCTGCTTTTATACAGAATCTTCATGACTTTCATAATTTCCGAAATATTCAACGTTTTCGGGGAGATTTTCCCCATGGACGGAATGGACGGCATGTTCAAATTTGACACAAATTCATGCATTTTCATACGTTTTCAACTGCCATCTACTCATTAATACATTCATCAAGAAACACCATTCAAACTTTAAAATGTTCCACATCTTTCATACATTCAGGGTAGTATTCAACTTTCAAATACCATTTATACTTTTTAAAATATTTAACCTTGTTTGAGGCTTTCAACAGAAGCCCTTGTGACATTGTGTGTTTAGATGAAGTGTTGCAGAACCCGACTGGAAGGTCTCATTCCTGCTTCAGAATCCACATCTTACCTCTCCATACGCTCCAGATGTTCAGTGTACTCAGGAACCAGAGCCTCACCAAATACCCCATATACCGGCCGATATATATTTAAAAAACAAAATCCAGAAACACGTAAAAAACATGAACAGATTTCCCTAACATTAGTTATTTGTAGTTATTTATGAGTTCTCACTAAAATATGATAATTTGTTTTATTGTCACAAAACATCTAAATATATTAAAAGTTCTGATGAATAAAATGTAGAAAAATACAAACTTAAGATATAAAACTTAAACTATGCACCGCCATCGCTAACAGGGACGTTGTAGAGCGTCCTCTGGTGGACAGACTATGCAACACCATCACTAACAGGGACGTTGTAGAGCGTCCTCTGGTGGACAGACTATGCAACGCCATCACTAACAGGGATGTTGTAGAGCGTCCTCTGGTGGACAGATTATGCAACGCCATCACTAACAGGGACGTTGTAGAGCGTCCTCTGGTGGACAGATTATGCAACGCCATCACTAACTCTAATTGTCTCTGTCTCAGACTATGCAACGCCATCACTAACAGGGACGGAAGCAGCTGCTGCAGACTATGCAACACCATCACTAACAGGGAAAAGGTAAAACACCATCACTAACAGGGGCTTAGAGCGTCCTTGGTCTCACAGACTTGCAACATCACTAACAGGGAAAACCACGTAGAGCGTCCTCTGGTGGACAGACTATGGACGCCATCACTAACAAGGGACGTTGTAGAGCGTCCTCTGGTGGACAGACTATGCAACGCCATCACTAACAGGGACGTTGTATTCCAAGATGGACAGACTATGCAACGCCATCACTAAAGGGACGTTGTAGAGGAGTCGTCCTCTGGTGGACAGACTATGCAACGGTACACTTTTCACAGTGTGTTGTAGGGCTTCCTACTGCAGGAAACTATTTGCAACACCATCACTAACAGGGACGTTGTAGAGCGTGTCTCTGTTCAGACATGCAACACCATCACTAACAGGGTCACATTAGAGCAGCCTCTGGTGGACAGACTATGCACCACTAACAGGGACGCTGTAGAGCGTCCTCTGGTGAACAGCGTCCTCTCTAATTGTCTCTGTCTCAGCAGGAAGAAGAGGAAGCAGCTGCTGCAGGCTGACACCCCGAAGAAAAGGTAAAAACACTTCACTCGTTACTCCGTTTGTCTCACAGCTTCACACACTAACTGTCCAGGGAAAACCACGGAGTCGTAGTATTCCAAGATGGAGTTGTAGTATTCCAAGATGGAGTAGTAATATTCCAAGATAAAAAGTGGTACATTTTCACAGTGTGTATTAGTACTTCTACTGCAGTAAAGTATTTGAGTACTTACCTATGTAACGTGTCTCTGTTCAGACATCCGTGGGTCACATTACAGCCGGTACAGAACAACAACACAGGTAGGAGAGTGTGTGTGTGTGTGTGTGTGTGTGTGTGTGTGTGTGTGTGTGAATAAATATAAATAAATGTGTGTGTGTGTGTGTGTGTGTGTGTGTGTGTGTGAATAAATAAAATTGAATAAATATGTAAATGTGTGTGTGTGTGTGTGTGTGTGTGTGTGTGTGTGTGTGTGTGTGTGTAAATATAAATAAATGTGTGTGTGTGTGTGTGTGTGTGTGTGTGTGAGAGAATAAATAAAAATGAGTGTGTGTATTTGGGTGTGTGTCTGTGTGTTGTGTGTGTGTGTGTGTGTGTGTGTGTGTGTGTGTCTGTGCGTGTGTGTGTCTGTGTGTCTGTGTGTGTGTGTGTGTGTGTGTGTGTGTGTGTGTGTGTGTGTGTGTGTGTGTGTGCGTGTGTGTGTGTCTGTGTGTGTGTGTGTGTGTGTGTGTGTGTCTGTGCGTGTGTGTGTGTGTGTGTGTGTGTGTGTGTGTGTGTGTGTCTGCAGTCATTCTCTTTGAAGCCTCAATGGAGTTTTTAGAAAACGCTGACGAAGATGAGGATGAAGAAGAAGACGAAGAAGAAGACGCCTCGTCCTTCGCCACCGCCCCCCTCTCTCCAACGTTCCCGCTGGTTGCCGTGGAGACGCTGCCGATGCTTTACGACCACGCCCGCAGGGAGGAGCAGGCAGTTGCCATAGCGATGGGCGGGAGGCGGACCGCCGTGGCGAGGTTTGACTCCGCCCTGCAGGACTACTACACCCTGAGACTCCGAGGTGGGCTGCTGTTATTCTTCATCTTGTGATGTTGTGTGTAGTCTGTGGGACAGTCGTGTTTCCGTGGTAACGGTTGGTAAATGTGTCTCTGCAGCGCTGTCTGATGGCGTGTCGGTGGACGCCGTCTTCCTCCCTCACTCCTCCTCTTCCTCCCCCTCTCCTCCCCCCCTCCCTCACCCCAACACCTGGACCTCCATCCTATCACACGGAGCCTTCTCCCCACACACACCTCCACCCTCCCCAGGTTGGTAAACACACACACACACACACACACACACACACACACACAGGTTTATGGAGACAAAATGCATTTAAATCCTGCTTCTTACTGAGTGTGTGTCTGTGTCTGTGTGTGTGTGCGTGCGTGTGTTTGTGTGTTTGTGTGTGTGTGTGTATGTGCATGCGTGTGTGTTTGTGTGTTTGTGTGCGTGTGTGACTCTCTCTTAGCCGACCTCATCAGCACGGCTGCCCAGCTGGCCAATCAGAGGCTGGTGTGTGTCCTAGAGGCGTGTCACCTGGGCGGAGCCACAACCGAAATAATCCTGAGCCGAGCATTTCCCCTGATGGACTAACACACACACACACACACACACACACACACACACACACACATAGACACACACACACACACACACACAAATAGACACACACACACACACACACACACACACACACACACACACACACACTCACAAACACACACACACACACACACACATAGACACACACACACACACACACTAGACACACACACACACACACATAGACACACACACACACACACACTGACCTGATTTTGAAGTTATTAATGTTATTTCCATGTTTCTGTGTTAATTTATAGTATTATTGTTATGACAGCGTTCAGGAAGTTGATGCACTTTACCTATATTGGGAGTTGTAGTTTTTTAGCTCTCCAAGTGGACTACACACAATAATAAAGAGACGCTACATCCTTTTTTAAACATAGTTTTTATTTCTTGGGAAGACTAACTTTTAATAAATGAACAGAACGCGTCACCGGGGACTGTTGGACCAAAACACATTTAATTATCATTATTTAATTATCATTATTTAATTATTATTTAATTTTTATTTTTAATATTCTCTCGTATCAGGATCACAGCTTCAGACACATTCAAACAAACTTTATTGAAGTCCAGTTTAACCTTCATTTCTACATCTAACCCTAACCCTGCTTCTGGGTGAAGGGGTCCTGGTCTGCTTCTGGGGGGTCCTGGTTTGGTTCTGGAGGGGTCCTGGTCTGGTCCTGGGGATTCAGCTGCGCAGGCGGTGCTTCTGGCAGATGTAGCGCATCCTGGTGGAGCAGTGCAGGTCGTTGAGGCGCCCGTCTGTGTGCATGTGGGCGCAGTCCTCGTCCCGGGCCCGAAGCCGTGCCCGGTCCAGCTGTCCGGCTGCCCCGGCATCCAGCGCCTGCAACACACACACACTTTCTGTAGCTCCCTCCTTCAAAATAAAAGCTACGGTCAAATGGTCTGGTTTAATATGAAGTCCGACTGTGGTCGCCTGGCAACCAACCAGAGTCTGAGGAGGAGTCACCTTCGGTTCATGACGTACGGGGTCTGGTTGACCCACTCCCACTCTCCCTTCTCATCAGTCAGACCCACCCAGTGGAAGATGCCGCCCGCCTGACGGATCACAAAGTTCTGGACCAGACAGACAGGCAGGTAGACAGAGAGAGACAGATAGGTAGACAGACAGACAGAGAGAAAGACGGGTAGACAGACAGGGAGAAAGTGGATTTCTTTCAAATCAAGCCTCCAAAACAAAACGTGGATGACGGCATCCCTCAGGGATCAACTCTGGGTCCTCTTTATTATTAATATGCAATATACTCATCTTCCTTTGTTATAAACATGCCGTGGGTCGTCTTCTAGTTATTTAAACCGACAGACAGACAGACGGGTAGGTAGGCAGACAGACAGACAAACGGGTGCCTCACCCAATCCTCGTCGGTGATGGGAATGACCAGGTGCGCTTCGTGTCCGTTGCACCAATCTCTGGCTCGGGGCCAGGATGCGGACGTCTTGCTGAACAGATAACAGCTGGAGCCGAACGGCAGCCAGTCCAGAGGACAACAGCCCTCCACTGCTGAGCCTGAGAGACAGACAGGTCAACAGAGAGACAGACAGGTCAGAACAGAGACAGACAGGTCAGCAGAGAGACAGACAGGTCAGAGTAGAGAGACAGACAGATGTGTGTGTGTTTGTCTGTGTGTGTGTGGGTGGGTGCGTGTGTTTTGTGTGCGTGTGTGTCTGTATGTGTGTGCGTGTGTGTCTGTATGTGTGTGCGTGCGTGCGTGTGTGTGTGTGTGTGTGTGTGTGTGTGTGTGTGTGTGTGTGTGTGTGTACTGTTGTTGATGATCCGTTCAAGGGAACATTTCAGCGAGGCGACGGTCTGGCTGAGGGAGTCGATGACAGACAGCTGCTTCAACGCCTCGCCCACTACACACACACACACACACACACACACACACACACACACACAGTAAATATATGCCAGTTGTGAGTGAGTGAGTGAGTGAGTGTGTGTTTTGTGTGTGTGTTACCTGAGTTCAGCTGATCCTTGTTGTTCTCCACTGAAAACTTGAGGCGGTTAACGTTTTTAGCTGCGTCTGAGACAGAGACAGCATGTTAGAGACGGTCGCCGTGGTTACCTTTGTCACGACACAGTCTGTTCCCTATTGGCTGCCAGGCTCAGGTGGGCGTGGCTTACCTGTGGGGACAGGTAATAATACGCAAATCTCACAAAGATCTTATCTGATATAATCATTCAGTGAATGTCTATTGTCTCTCATACTTATTATTCCGCCAGATTTTTGTCCCGCTACTAGTCCCAGAGCGTTGCCAACACGCGCACACACAATACATCAGAACGTGTGTAATGATCGGGAATGGCGGGCTATGACTTTTCTAAGAGATTTATCACGCGTTTTTCACAAAAAAGCCAAAAAACGGCAAAATATTTCTCATTGATTTGAATGGGAAATGTTCGGAAATCGCTCAACATCGCTCAAAACGCCCCCTCTTTGGGACTGTGCTGTGTCGCCATACTTTAACGTAGAAACATGATTAAAAGTTTAAACCGAAGACAAGACTTTGGTGTTTATTGGGCTGAATGGGCGTTCAGATATCAAGCACGGTTTCTCCCAAATCCCAGTTTACGTATCGTCCCGTTTTCAGACCGTCTCAGATTTTCCAATGTGTGTGTATGTGGTGGAATGTTCAGAGCTAGAGTGGGGGACAGAGGGAGGGGCTGCGGTACGGATCTCTGACATTTTTACAAACAAATGTCTCTCTCTCCTCCAGTTTTTACTCTTCATACATCATTATTGGTCAAAATGTAGGAAATCTTGTGCCGGTCTCAGACATGTAACTATGGAGTCCATCGGACGTGAACTTTTGGCTCTATTCGCACCAACTGCTGTTAGAAAACTATGAAAAGAAATATCTGGATTCATCACTGTGGAAATCACCATAGCAACAAAGAGAAGAGTTGTTATTGGTCAGATAACATGATGTCACGATGGACCACACCCACCAGACTCCATGTAAATAAACAGCCACTTTAGCATCGTATAACACACTTCATTAAAAGTCGACAGAAACCAAAGAAAACTCTGAAAAGCTGTTTTTGGTCTTCTCTACACTTTTCCAACCATTACAACTCTAGTGTTGGTTGAAATAAACAAATAGTTTACTGATTTACATGTGAAAATATGTCGGCTCTATACACGCTAAAAGTGCTGTTTTTTACATGGAGTCTGGTTGGTTTAGCGCTAGCTACGTCACAGCTGTTCCTGGGAAACAGAAAGGTGTTAAATAGGTTTTAAAAAGGTCTCTGAAGGTATAAGACACTTAACACTTTAATTATTTTTAGTTTATCATTAGGATGTGCACCAAGTAGTAGGCACACTATTAAAATGTCTGCAGAATTTTCTAGTGTACAGTACTGTAGTACTTGTACACAGTTACAGGACTGTAGTACCTTTAGCGAGCTGCTGTACTGAGCTCAGGGATTCGTTCACGTTGGAAACAGTTTTCTCCAGAGACCAGAGTCGGTTAGAGGTCTGTGTGTCTGAAACACACACACACACACACACACACACACACACACACACACACACACACACACACACACACACAGACAGACACAGTTGAATACCAGGAAGTTTGATTGTGGTATTTTTCGTTGTGTGTGTGTGTGTGTCTCACTGCTAGCTCCCAGTACTATGATCAGAACCAGGATGAATGTAGCCGTCAGAGCAGGAAACAACCAGCGTCTGAACCTGGAGACAGCTGAGAGAGAGACAGGTGCTGGCTCTGTGGAGAGACAGACGGGTATAGCAGACAGACAGGCAGACAGATGGACAGAGAGAGAGAGAGTTGGCTTTTCATCTTACAGTTTAGTCAGTTTTGTCACAGACAGAGAGAGACAGGCAGACAGGCGGACAGACCTTTGTTCCAAAAGGAGCTGCTGTCATCTTCAATGTCGTGGTATTCAGTTGTTGTCATAGCGATTGTGTCTCTTGTCCTCCGAGTGTCTCCGTCCCGTCCAACAGTCTTTCTGTCCAAACAGCCGACAGGTCAACGGCCCCACAATGCACTTTGATCTGGAAAACACGTTGGCGTGGAGACGCTCTGATGTCACAGGGACCAGACTCTTCTAGGGGAAAAAACCCAAAACAGAAGCGCTAAAAAACCTGAAAACAACACGAAAACGTCTAAAAAACCTGAAAATACACAAGAAAATGTCTAAAAAACCTGAATATACATGAGAAAACGCCTAAAAACCCT
>CM049389.1:21876884-21884384 GCA_026937815.1 Etheostoma perlongum | reverse complement strand
ATGGTAGCAGCTGTCGCCATGGTCCCGCTACACGTTCCCTTCCCTGCTACGTCCTGCTGGGCCTTGTAATGCTGCACAGTGCCTTGCTATGCCATGAACTACTACAAAGAACTACTACAAACTACTATTATTTTGATTTATTTTTTTTGGGACTGTTATTGCCACTCTTCATTCTAACCCCAACCGGTCGTCAGACACCGCCTTCCAAGAGCCTGGGTCTGGGTCTGGGTCTGTCCGAGGTTTCTTCCCAAAGGGGAGTTTTTCCTCGCCACTGTCACACTGTTGCTTGCTCTGGAGGAAACTACTAGAACTGTTGGGTCCTTGTAAAGTGTCTTGAGATAACTCTTGTTATGAATTGATACTATAAATAAAATTGAATTGAAAATTGAACTAGGTTGACCAGGCTGAGGAGAAGAGACTAGGTAGTTAGTCAAAAGCAGGCTAGCTGTTAGCCTAGCTGTTAGCCTAGCTGTTAGCCTAGCTGTTAGCCTGGCTGTTAGCCCAGCTGTTAGCCTGGTCGGGAGCAGGCTAGCTGTTTGCCTAGCTGTTAGCCTAGCTGTTAGCCTAGCTGTTAGCCTGGCTGTTAGCCTGGTCGGGAGCAGGCTAGCTGTTTGCCTAGCTGTTAGCCTGGCTGTTAGCCTAGCTGTTAACCTGGCTGTTAGCCTGGTTGGGAGCTCTGAGGTGAGGTCACAGAGTTCAGAGAGCCAGACTGACCTGACAAGAGCTTGTTGTTGTTGTTGTCCACGGCAACCTGCAGCTGCCGCAGCCGCTCAGCTGTTTCTGGAACAAACAGCATGACATATACAAACACACACATACACACACACATACACATGCAGACACACACACACACACACATACACACACATACACATGCAGACACACACACACACACACACACACACACACACACATACACACACATGAATGAAGATGCGTTAGTCTCCTTCATCTCTTGGGGTTTAGTTTGTGTGTGTGTGTGTGTGTGTGTGTGTTACCCTGAGCGTGCTGCAGAGAGCTGTTCAGTGATTGGACGGCGTGGCTCAGGTTGCTGACACTCTGCTCCACAGACCACAGACGATTGGACGTCTTCGTGTCTGATGAGAACGTTGTTAGAATATGTCTCCAAACAGAAATACTTTTACCCATCTTGCGCTGTGTGTGTGCGTGTGTCTGTGTGTGAGTGTGCGTGCATGTGTGTGTGTGTCTGTGTGTGTGTGTGTGTGTGTGTGTCTCTGTGTGTGTGTGTGTGTGTGTGTGTGTGTGTGTTTTTGTGTGTCTCACTGCTAGCTCCCAGTACTATGATCAGAACCAGGATGAATGTAGCCGTCAGAGCAGGAAACAACCAGCGTCTGAACCTGGAGACAGCTGAGACAGAGACAGGTGCTGGCTCTGTGGAGAGACAGACACACACACACACACACACACACACACACACACACAGACACACACACAGACACACACAGGCAGTTGGTCTCTTGATGACCTCTCTGGCAGTTATCAGGTGATCTTCACTGACCAATAACAGACCTTTGATCCAGAGAGCGGTGCTGTCCTGCTCCTTCTCCTGGTAGAAGTCTGTCATCACGGCGACCTGTCTGTCTGTCTGTCTGTCTGTCAGTCTAACAGACAAACTGAAGTCACAAACTTTGACTTAACATAAAAAAAACTGGTCCAGTATTAAGCTAGAAACCAGCTGTAATGTAAACCTACAGGACAGATGTTCACCCACCAGACTCCATGTAAATAATCACTACTTTTAGTGTGTATAGAGCAGCATATCTCCACCAGACTCCATGTAAATAATCACTACTTTTAGCGTGTATAGAGCAGCATATCTCCACCAGACTCCATGTAAATAATCACTACTTTTATCAGCGTAAAACACACTTCATTCAAAGAGGACTCCACTAAATAAAACTACCAAAAGCAGTCTTGGTTCATCTTTCACTACTTTTCACCAAACACACTTCATTCAAAGAGGACATAAACTAAATAAAACTACCAAAAGCCCTTGGTTCATCTTTGGACTGTTCCACCAATCACCACTCTGGTCTGGTTGGAATAACTTTAATTCACCCATTTACATGTGGAGATATGCTGCTCTATACACACTAAAAGTAGTGATTATTTACATGGAGTCTGGTGGAGATATGCTGCTCTATACACACTAAAAGTAGTGATTATTTACATGGAGTCTGGTGGAGATATGCTGCTCTATACATGCTAAAAGTAGTGACTATTTACATGGAGTCTGATGGAGATATGCTGCTCTATACATGCTAAAAGTAGTGACTATTTACATGGAGTCTGGTGGAGATATGCTGCTCTATACACACTAAAAGTAGTGATTATTTACATGGAGTCTGGTGGAGATATGCTGCTCTATACACGCTAAAAGTAGTGATTATTTACATGGAGTCTGGTGGACATATGCTGCTCTATACATGCTAAAAGTAGTGATTATTTACATGGAGTCTGGTGGAGATATGCTGCTCTATACACACTAAAAGTAGTGATTATTTACATGGAGTCTGGTGGACATATGCTGCTCTATACATGCTAAAAGTAGTGATTATTTACATGGAGTCTGGTGGAGATATGCTGCTCTATACACGCTGAAAGTAGTGATTATTTACATGGAGTCTGGTGGAGATATGCTGCTCTATACATGCTAAAAGTAATGATTATTTACATGGAGTCTGGTGGAGATATGCTGCTCTATACATGCTAAAAGTAATGATTATTTACATGGAGTCTGGTGGAGATATGCTGCTCTATACATGCTAAAAGTAGTGATTATTTACATGGAGTCTGGTGGAGATATGCTGCTCTATACATGCTAAAAGTAATGATTATTTACATGGAGTCTGGTGGAGATATGCTGCTCTATACATGCTAAAAGTAGTGATTATTTACATGGAGTCTGGTGGAGATATGCTGCTCTATACATGCTAAAAGTATTGATTATTTACATGGAGTCTGGTGGAGATATGCTGCTCTATTCACGCTAAAAGTAGTGATTATTTACATGGAGTCTGGTGTTTCTGTACTATAGCGGCTCTTTCTTGTCCTGAGATAAAAAGATGAATACCTTGTCTTGTTTAAAAGCTTCTGGACATTTGAATGTCTTCACAAAATATATATATATTTTGTAATTTTTAATATATATGTATAAAGAAGCAGACTGACCTTGTTGAAGCTCTCGTTCCTCCTTTCTTCGCTCAAACTGTCCAGTCATCACATTTTATAACATTTCCCTGGATTCCTTTTTCTGTGTGAGTGTGTGTCAGTGTGTGTGTGTGTCAGTGTGTGTGTGTCTGTGTGTGTGTGTGATTGTGTGTGTGTCAGTGTGTGTGTGATTCTGTGTATGTGTGATTGTGTGTGTGCGATTGTGTGTGTGTGTAATTGTGTGTGTGTGTGTGTGTGTGTGTGTGTGTGTCTGTGTGATTGTGTGTGTGTGAGTGTGTGTTTGTTTGTTTCATCTTCATTTCTTGGGAATCTTTTTCTTCCGTTTTACAGTGAAAACTTCCCTTTTCTTCTGGAAGTGAAAGGTCTGAGTAATAATAACAAGGAAACAGGAACAGGAAGTAGTGAGAGCATGTGAGGACGGGATATAACACAGTGGACCCCACCCTGGGGTGTGTGTGTGTCTCTTTGTGTGTCTGTGTGTGTCTCTGTGTGTGTGTGTCTCTTTGAGTGTGTGTGTGTGTCTCTTTGTGTGCGTGTCTGTGTGTGTGTCTCTTTGAGTGTGTGTGTGTGTCTCTTTGTGTGCGTGTGTCTGTGTGTGTCTCTGTCTCTTTGAGTGTGTGTGTTTGTCTCTTTGTGTGCGTGTCTGTGTGTGTGTCTCTTTGTGTGTGTGTGTGTCTCTTTGTGTGCGTGTGTCTGTGTGTGTCTCTGTCTCTTTGAGTGTGTGTGTGTGTCTCTTTGTGTGCGTGTGTCTGTGTGTGTCTCTGTGTGTGTGTGTGTCTCTTTGAGTGTGTGTGTGTGTCTCTTTGTGTGCTCTCTGTGTGTGTGTGTGTGTGTGTGTCTCTTTGAGTGTGTGTGTGTGTCTCTTTGTGTGCGTGTGTCTGTGTGTGTCTCTGTGTGTGTGTGTGTCTCTTTGAGTGTGTGTGTGTGTCTCTTTGTGTGTGTGTGTGTGTGTGTGTGTGTGTGTGTGTCTGTGTGTGTCTATCTTTTTGAGTGTGTGTGTGTGTGTGCGTGTCTGTGTGTGTCTGTGTGTCTCTTTGTGTGTGGGCAGTTTGTGTAAAAGGTCTGAGTAATAATAACAAGGAAACAGGAACAGGGCCCCCACCCTGGGGTGCTGTGGCCCCCACCCTGGGGTGGAGAGGGGGGAATAGATGGGGGCTCATGATGTCTGACAGTTGAGAGATGTGTTGTTGTCTGTTGCTATGGAAACGTAACGTAAGGCCTTTTATGGAGGCTCCACGCAGAGCTGTGGCTGTAGTGGCACTTGTGTGTGTGTGTGTGCATGTGTGTGTGTGCATGTGTGTGTGTGTGTGTGTGTGTGAGACAGACAGGTAGAGAGAGAGACAGGTAGAGAGACAGTCAGGTAGAGAGACAGACAGGTAGAGAGACAGTCAGGTAGAGAGACAGACAGGTAGAGAGACAGTCAGGTAGAGAGACAGACAGGTAGAGAGACAGTCAGGTAGAGAGACAGACAGGTAGAGAGACAGTCAGGTAGAAAGAGAGACAGGTAGAGAGAGAGACAGGTAGAGAGACAGTCAGGTAGAGAGAGAGACAGACAGGTAGAGAGACAGACAGGTAGAGAGACAGTCAGGTAGAGAGAGAGACAGGTAGAGAGACAGACAGGTAGAGAGACAGACAGGTAGAGAGACAGTCAGGTAGAGAGAGAGACAGGTAGAGAGACAGTCAGGTAGAGAGACAGTCAGGTAGAGAGAGAGACAGGTAGAGAGAGAGACAGGTAGAGAGACAGACAGGTAGAGAGAGAGACAGGTAGAGAGAGAGACAGGTAGAGAGAGAGAGACAGACAGGTAGAGAGAGAGACAGGTAGAGAGACAGTCAGGTAGAGAGACAGTCAGGTAGAGAGAGAGTCAGGTAGAGAGAGAGACAGGTAGAGAGAGAGACATAATCCAACCCCAGAAACAATAATTTAAACAATAAACACCATGATTCTATTTAATTAGACACGGTTTTGTAGTTTTAGTCACTGTTTCCTCCATTTTTGTAGTTTATTTCAACGTGTTCTGAAACCCTTGACACCTGGAGACAGGGGGACGTAGCCCCGCCCCTGTGACCCCCCCTCAGCCGGCGGTGAGGTCGTCGTTGAAGTGCAGCAGCAGGGCGGGGGTGCAGGCGTCCCCGTCCAGTCGCAGCTGCTGCAGCTCGTGGTTGTCGTCGGCGACGCGGTTCTCGCTGAGCGTGCGGCTCATGTCTAGCTCCGCCCCCTCGTGTTTCCAGGTGTAGCTGCAGGCGTGAGCGTTGTAGCGCAGGTAACGCTGGCGGATCTCCCCCAGGGTCTCCTCCCCACACACCTGGACACCACGGGGGGGGGAGTGAGAGAGTGTGTGTGTGTGTGTGTCTCTCTGTGAGTGTGTGTGTGTCTCTGTGAGTGTGTGTGTGTCTCTCTGTGAGTGTGTGTGTGTGTGTGGTTGTGTGTCTCTGTGAGTGTGTGTGTGTGTGTCTCTCTTTGTGTGTGGTTGTGTGTCTCTGTGAGTGTGTGTGTGTGTGTGTGTCTGTCTCTGCAGCCTGTGTGTGTCTGTCTCTCTGTGAGTGTGTGTGTGTTGTGTGACCCGTGTCTCTGTGTGTCTGTGGACAGTGTGTGTCCTCGTGCCACTCTCTGTGAGTGTGTGTGTGTGTGTCTCTGTGTGTGTCTGTGTGTGTGTGTCTGTGTCTCTCTGTGTGTGTGTGTGTGTGTGTGTGTGTGTGTCTCTGTGTGTGTGTGTGTCTGTGTCTCTGTGTGTGTGTGTGTGTGTGTGTGTCTCTCTGTGTGTGTGTGTGTGTGTCTGTGTCTCTGTGTGTGCGTGTGTGTGTGTGTACCTGCAGCCTCTGCTCCTGGGACGTCAGCGTGTTGATGACCCGTATCCAGCGTGTCCCGGAGGACAGACGTCCCACCTAGAGAGACAGGTAGAGACCAGGGCCCCCCAGGTGGTGGCCCAGTCGGAGAGGGGCGGTGGGGGACAGGTGCACAAAGACAGGTGTAGTACCTCACACAGCTGGTCACGGGGTCCACGTACTGCAGCAGCTGAGAGACAGACAGGTAGAGAGACAGGTAGAGAGAGACAGGTGAGAGACAGACAGGTAGAGAGAGACAGGTGAGAGACAGACAGGTAGAGAGACAGGTAGAGAGAGACAGGTGAGAGACAGACAGGTAGAGAGACAAGTAGAGAGAGACAGGTAGAGAGAGACAGGTGAGAGACAGACGAGAGACAGACAGGTAGAGAGACAGGTAGAGAGAGACAGGTGAGAGACAGACAGGTAGAGAGAGACAGGTGAGAGACAGACAGGTAGAGAGACAGGTAGAGAGAGACAGGTGAGAGACAGACAGGTAGAGAGACAAGTAGAGAGAGACAGGTAGAGAGACAGGTGAGAGACAGGCGAGAGACAGACAGGTAGAGAGATAGGTAGAGAGAGACAGGTGAGAGACAGACAGGTAGAGAGAGACAGGTGAGAGACAGACAGGTAGAGAGACAGGTAGAGAGAGACAGGTGAGAGACAGACAGGTAGAGAGAGACAGGTGAGAGACAGACAGGTAGAGAGACAAGTAGAGAGAGACAGGTGAGAGACAGACAGGTAGAGAGAGACAGGTGAGAGACAGGCGAGAGACAGACAGGTAGAGAGACAGGTAGAGAGAGACAGGTAGAGAGAGACAGGTAGAGAGAGACAGGTGACAGGTAGAGAGACAGGTAAAGAGAGACAGGTGAGAGACAGACAGGTGAGAGAGACAGGTAGAGAGAGACAGGTGAGATGGGAGGGAGACAGAGAGGGCCAGTGCAAAGATTTGTTGCATCATCAAATAAAGCCTGCCTCATTTATGACTACATCCTGGACTACATCCTGGACTACATCCTGGATACATCCTGGATACATCCTGGATACATCCTGGACTACATCCTGGACTACATCCTGGATACATCCTGGACTACATCCTGGACTACATCCTGGACTACATCCTGGATACATCCTGGATACATCCTGGATACATCCTGGACTACATCCTGGACTACATCCTGGATACATCCTGGATACATCCTGGACTACATCCTGGACTACATCCTGGACTACATCCTGGATACATCCTGGACTACATCCTGGATACCTCCTGGACTACATCCTGGATACATCCTGGACTACATCCTGGACTACATCCTGGATACATCCTGGACTACATCCTGGATACATCCTGGACTACATCCTGGATACATCCTGGACTACATCCTGGACTACATCCTGGATACATCCTGGATACATCCTGGACTACATCCTGGATACATCCTGGACTACATCCTGGACTACATCCTGGATACATCCTGGATACAT
>CM049389.1:21856616-21868884 GCA_026937815.1 Etheostoma perlongum | reverse complement strand
ATGGAGGGGACGACGACAGCTGGAGACACTGCAGCCAGGACAAAACTACACAACACACAGACACACACACACACACGCACACACACACACACACACACACACACACACACACACACACATACGCACACAAACATCCGGTTTTAATACACTTATGTGGAGAGCTGTAGTTTTGTTATGGTGTGTGCGTGCGTGTGTGTGTGTGTGTGTTACCCCTGAATGAAGCCCCATATCCAGGGCAGACCCAACAGGAAGTGAGAAACCACAGCAACGGCAGAAGCCTCCAGCACACAGGGACCGACAGCAAGACGCACACACACCGCCTTCAGACGACGCAACGCCTGCAGCAACACACACACACACACAGACACACACACACACACACGGTCGTTACGGATATGCAGTTTATTTTACACAGTCTGTGTGTGTGTGTGTCTCTGTGTGTGTGTGTGTGTGTGTGTGTGTGTGTGTGTGTGTGTGTGCGTGTGTGTGTGTGTGTGTGTGTGTACCATGGGGTCCAGGCCGAGCCCGGCTCTCGTCAGGATGATTGACAGCGCGATGTTCCTCAGAGCTGCCGACCAATGGGTGTCGATGTAGACGGCGTCGGTTACGTAGGGGACGTTACGCAGCAGCAGCCCGGCCAGCAGCATTCCTACACACACACACACAGTTAGAGCTGTCCCTATATATATATAGATATGCTGCTCTATACACGCTAAAAGTAGTGATTATTTACATGGAGTCTGGTGGAGATATGCTGCTCTATACACGCTAAAAGTAGTGATTATTTACATGGAGTCTGGTGGAGATATGCTGCTCTATACACGCTAAAAGTAGTGATTATTTACATGGAGTCTGGTGGAGATATGCTGCTCTATGCTAAAAGTAGTGATTATTTACATGGAGTCTGGTGGAGATATGCTGCTCTATACACGCTAAAAGTAGTGATTATTTACATGGAGTCTGGTGGAGATATGCTGCTCTATACACGCTAAAAGTAGTGATTATTTACATGGAGTCTGGTGGAGATATGCTGCTCTATACACGCTAAAAGTAGTGATTATTTACATGGAGTCTGGTGGAGATATGCTGCTCTATACACGCTAAAAATACAATTGAAGGGTCGTACCAAGTAGAGGAGGTAAGGGGGGCAGCGTGGGCAGTTGGATCATTCCTACCAGCTTCCCCCCCAGCACGGAGCAGATGAAGAGGATCACGATGCCAAACAGGTTTCCTCCGGGTAAACACTCACTTCCTGTGATCGCCCAGACGACTCCGAACAGGAGAGCGAACAGACACACTGCAGGAACACACACACACACACACACACACACACACACACACACACACACACACACACACACACACACACACACAGAGGAAGAAACACAGGAGTAACAAAGGTTACTGTAAGTACTTATTATATGTATATACACATGTATAATCCATCCATCCATCTTCATCCTCTTATCCGGTATCGGGTCTCGGGGGCAGCAGCTCCAGTAGGGGACCCCAAACTTCCCTTTCCCGAGCCACATCAACCAGCTCCAACTGGGGGATCCCGAGGCGTTCCCAGGCCAGGTTGGAGATATAATCTCTCCACCTAGTCCTGGGTCTTCCCCGAGGCCTCCTCCCAGCTGGACGTGCCTGGACCACCTCCCTAGGGACCCCCCCAGGAGGCATCCTTACCAGATGCCCGAACCACCTCAACTGGCTCCTTTCGACGTGAAGGAGCAGCGGCTCTACTCCGAGCTCCTCTCGGAGGACTGAGCTTCTCACCCTATCTCTAAGGGAAACGCCAGCCCCCCCTCCTGAGGAAACCCATTTCAGCCGCTTGTACCCTGGATCTCGTTCTTTGGGTCCTGACCCAGCCTTCATGACCATAGGTGAGGGTAGGAACGAAAATTGCCCGGTAGATCGAGAGCTTTACCTTCTGGTGCAGCTCTCTTTTTGTCACACCGGTGCGATAAACAGAATGTAATACCGCACCGGCTGCTCCGATTCTCCGACCAATCTCACGCTCCATGGTCCCCTCACTCGCGAACAAGACCCCAAGGTACTTAAACTCCTTCATTTTGGGGTAAGGACTCATTCCCTACCTGAAGAAAGCACTCCATCGGTTTCCTGCTGAGAACCATGGCCTCAGATTTAGAGGTGCTGATCCTCATCCCAGCCGCTTCACACTCGGCGGCGAACCAATCCAGTGAGTGCTGAAGGTCACAGGCCGATGACGCCATCAGGACCACATCATCTGCAAAAGCAGCGATGAGATCCCGAGCCCACCGAACTGCAACCCCTCCCCGCCCTGACTACACCTCGATATCCTGTCCATAAATATTACAAACAGGATTGGTGACAAAGCGCAGCCCTGGCGGAGGCCAACCCTCACCTGGAACTAGTCCGACTTACTGCCGAGAACCCGGACACAGCTCTCACTTTGGTCGTACAGAGATTGGATGGCCCTGAGAAGGGACCCCCTCACCCCATACTCCCGCAGCACCTCCCACAATTTCTCCCGGGGGACCTGGTCATACGCCTTCTCCAGATCCACAAAACACATGTAGACTGGTTGGGCATACTCCCAGGCCCCCTCCAAGATCCTTGCGAGAGTGAAGATCTGATCCGTTGTTCCACGGCCAGGACGGAATCCGCATTGTTCCTCTTCAATCCGAGGTTCGACTATCGGCCGAACCCTCCTTTCCAGCACCTTGGAGTAGACTTTACCAGGGAGGCTGAGAAGTGTGATACCCCTGTAATTGGCACACACCCTCTGGTCCCCCTTTTTAAAGAGGGGAACCACCACCCCGGTCTGCCACTCCTTAGGCACCGTCCCAGACTTCAACGCAATGTTGAAGAGGCGTGTCAACCAAGACAGCCCCTCCACACCCAGAGCCTTCAGCATTTCTGGACGGATCTCATCAATCCCTGGGGCTTTGCCGCTGTGGAGTTGTTTGACTACCTCAGCGACTTCCACCAGGGAAATTGACGACAATCCCCCATCACCCTCCAGCTCTGCCTCTACCACAGAGGGCGTGCCAGCTGGATTTAGGAGTTCCTCAAAGTGCTCCTTCCCCCGCTCTATTACCTCCCCAGTTGAGGTCAACAACGTCCCATCCTTACTGTAAACAGCTTGGATGATTCCTCGCTTCCCCCTCCTGAGGTGGCGAACGGTTTTCCAGAAGCACCTTGGTGCCGACCGAAAGTCCTTCTCCATGTCTTCTCCGAACTTCTCCCACACCCGCTGCTTTGCCTCTGTCACAGCAGAGGGCGCAGCCCTTCGGGCCCGTCGGTGCCTTGCAACTGCCTCCGGAGTCCTCCGGGAAAACATATCTCGGAAGGACTCCTTCTTCAGTAGGACGGCTTCCTTGACCACCGGTGTCCACCAGGGTGTTCGTGGGTTACCGCCCCTTGAGGCACCTTAGACCCTAAGACCACAGCTCGCCACCACAGCTCGCCGCCGCAGCTTCAGCAATGGAAACTTTGAACATTGTCCACTCAGGTTCAATGCCCCCAGCCTCCACAGGGATGGATGCTCCGCCGGAGGTGTGAGTTGAAAGTCCGTCGGACAGGGGGCTCCTCCAGACGTTCCCAGTTTACCCGCACTACCCGTTTGGGCTTACCAGGTCTGTCCAGAGTCCTCCCCCATCCCCTGACCCAGCTCACCACCAGATGGTGATCAGTTGACAGCTCTGCCCCTCTCTTCACCCGAGTGTCCAAAACATACCGCCTCAGATCAGATGAAACGATTATAAAATCGATCATTGACCTTTGGCCTAGGGTGCTCTGGTACCACGTACACTTATGAGCATCCCTATGTTTGAACATGGTGTTTGTGATGGACAATCCATGTTTGTTATGGACAATCCATGACTAGCACAGAAGTCCAACAACAGACAACCACTCTGGTTCAGATCAGGGAGGGCGTTCCTCCCAATCACGCCTCTCCAAGTATCTCCATCATTGCCCACGTGTGCGTTGAAGTCCCCCAGCAGAACTATGGAGTCCCCTACTGGAGCCCCATACAGGACTCCATTCAGGGTCTCCAAGAAAGCCGAATACTCCGAACTCTTGTTTGGTGCATATGCACAAACAACAGTCAGAGTTTTCCCCCCCATCACCCGCAGGCGTAGGGAGGCGACCCTCTCGTCCACCGGGGTAAACTCCAACGCAGCGGCGCTCAGCCGGGGGCTTGTGAGTATCCCCACACCCGCCCGGCGCCTCACACCCTGGGCAACTCCGGAGTAGGACAGAGTCCAACCCCTATCCAGGAGTACGGTTCCAGAACCGAGACTGTGCGTAGAAGTAAGCCCCACCAGATCTAACTGGTAGCGCTCCACCTCCCGCACAAGTTCCGGCTCCTTCCCCCACAGAGAGGAGACAGTCCACGTCCCCAGAGCCAGCCTCTGCCGCCCGGGTCTGGTCCGTCGAGGTCCCTGACCTTCGCCGCCACCCGTGTAACAGCGCACCAGACCCCACTGGTTCCTCCCACAGGTGGTGGGCCCATGAGATGGACAGAGGGGTGCCACGTAGCTTGGCCCATAGCTTTGCCCAACCAAACCCGGCCACCAGGCGCTCGCTGACGGAAGAAGCCCGTGGGCCTGGCTCCAGACGGGGGCCCCGGGCTTCTTCCGGGCGGGGTCCCTCAATCTCTTCCTCGTTTTTTCATAGGATTTTTGAACCATTCTTTTGTCTGGCCCCTCCCCACATGTATAATATATACAGTAAATATACTACTACTACACACACACACACACACACACACAGTGAGTGTGTGTTACCTTTAGTGATGAGCAGGTTGAGGAGTCCCTGTGTTACATGGCGAATAGAAGAAGAAACGCAGGACGAGTCAGATGCTGACATCTTCATCTACACACACACACACACACACACACACACACACACACACACACAGACACACAGACACACGCACACACACACACACACACACACACACACACACACACACAGACACGCACACACACACACAGACACACAAAATATATACACACATGGAGGTTATTTCATTGCCTGAAAGTGATAAAAGAGACAACATCTACAACTACAGATACAGTACAGTGTTGAGGTACTTCTCTAGTGTTTTATTATTGTAACAGAGTAATTTTACTGTGGTATTAGTACTTTTACTGCAGTAAAGGACCTGACCGCGGCCTTAGCAACAGCAACACCTTCATAACTCCGGCTTAGTTGTAGTTTCTCAGAGTTCAGGGTTATCTGTATGTGTGTGTTTGTGTGTGTGTGTCTATGTGTACGTGTGTGTGTGTGTGTGTGTGTGTGCGTGTGTGTGTGTGTCTATGTGTGCCTGTGTGTGTCTGTGTGCGCGTGTGTGTGTGTTCATGGTGCGTGCATGTTTGCGTTTGTGTTTGTATATATGTGTATGTGAATGTGGGTGTGTGTGCGTGTGCGTGTCTGTGTGTGTCTGTGTGTGTGTGTGTGTGTGTGTGTGTGTGTGTGTGTGTGTGTGTGTGTGTGTGTGTGTGTGTTTCAGGACCACTCACCTCGTCGGTGTTGTCCAGTTCTTCCGTCTTCCTCCGCGGCAGGACGGTGATCTCTCGGATGTGAACTTCACTCCCTCCCTTCACCAAGGACACAGAGCAGAGAGAGAGTGTGTGTGTGCGTGTGAGTGTGTGTGTGTGTGTGTGTGTGTGTGTGTGTGTGTGTGTGTGTGTGTGTGTGTGTGTGTGTGTGTGTGTGTGTGTCACACAAGAGAGAAGGAGAGATGGACAGAAGAGGGAGAGGGACGTGGAAAATGAATGATGAGTTGCACTTTGTCCTTCACAGCCTACACCAGAGGTGTGTGTGTGTGTGTGTGTGTGTGTGTGTGTGTGTGTGTGTGTGTGCGTGTGTGTGTGTGTGTGTGCGTGCGGCCTTAATCTTTGTGAGGTCAGCTGTTATCGTAGTAAAGACATTTTGCAGCTTCAACTTTTTAAACAACATTTAATAAGACAATATCCTGACAACAATCACAACAAACCCATTTAATCATTTAATAAACACATAATAATAATAATAATAATAAATATAAATATAACCTGTAGCAGTACACAACTGTGTGTGTGTGGTGTTGATTAGGAGAAATTACTCTACGTTGTGTATTCATGTGTGTGTTTCTGCATGTGTGTGTGTGTGTGTGTTTGTGTGTGTGTGTTTCTGCATGTGTGGTAGTGTGTGTGTATCTGTATGTGTGTGTGTGTGTGTTTCTGCATGTGTGTGTGTGTATCTGTATATGTGTTAGTGTGTGTGTGTGTGTGTGTGTGTGTGTGTGTTTCTGCATGTGTGTGTGTGTATCTGTATATGTGTTAGTGTGTGTGTGTTTCTGCATGTGTGTGTGTGTATCTGTATATGTGTTAGTGTGTGTGTGTGTGTGTGTGTGTTTCTGCATGTGTGTGTGTGTATCTGTATATGTGTTAGTGTGTGTGTGTGTGTTTCTGCATGTGTGTGTGTGTATCTGTATATGTGTTAGTGTGTGTGTGTGTGTGTGTGTGTTTTTAGAAGACGTGGTTACCTGGCTCTGTTTCTGCTTCTGTCCGTCGTCGCCCCCCCGACAGTAACGCTTTGTGGCTTCTTCGTCCATCATCTGAAAGACACACACGTCAAACTGGAGACAAACGGAACTCTAAGAACAACTTCATATGGACAAAAAGTCTAAAGTGTTGAAGAAACGGAAGAAAAAGTATACGAGAAGACAACACGAGGGTTAAAAGTTCTCAGGAAGACAACATGAGGGCAACATGAAGACAACATGAAGACAACATGAGGGCAACATGAAGACAACATGAAGACAAGATGAGGACAACATGGGGACAACATGAGGACAAGACAAAGACAACATTTAGACAAGATGAAGACAAGATGAAGACAACATGAAGACAAGATGAGGACAACATGAAGGCAACATGAGGACAACATGAGGGCAACATGAAGACAACATGAAGACAAGATGAGGACAACATGGGGACAACATGAGGACAACACGAAGACAACATGGGGACAACACGAAGACAACATGAGGGCAACATGAAGGCAACATGAAGACAACATGAGGACATCATAAGGACAAAATGAGGGCAACATGAAGACAAGATGAAGACAACATGAGGACAAAATGAGGGCAACATGAAGACAACATGGGGACAACATGAGGGCAACATGAGGGCAACATGAAGGCAACATGAGGACAACATGAGGGCAACATGAGGACAACATGAAGACAACATGAAGACAACATGAGGGCAACATGAGGACAACATGAAGACAACATGAGGACAACATGAGGGCAACATGGGGACAACATGAGGACAACATGAGGACAACATGAGGGCAACATGGGGACAACATGAGGACAACATGAGGACAACATGAGGGCAACATGGGGACAACATGAGGACAACATGAGGACAACATGAGGACAACATGAGGGCAACATGAGGGTTAATAACCTGTATAAGAGCATTTCTTCTGATTATTAATGAGTTATTATAATTAATGAGGTTGTGTCTTACCTTCGGTGGACAGGGTCGCTGCAACAGAGAGACGACTGACAGCTGACTCAGCGGCAGAAACACTGAGGGTGTGTGTGTTAATAACGGCTGTTTTTAACTGGGTTGTGTGTGTGTGTGTGTGTGTGTGTGTGTGTGTGTTAATAACGGCTGTTTTTAACTGGGTTGTGTGTGTCGCTCTGCAGAGTGACACACACTGAAGCCTGGCATTATGGGGAACACAGGTCACTGTCACACTGTTAATACCAGGCTGTAAGGAACAAAAACACACGCACACAGAAACACACACAGAGACACACACATACACACACACAGAGACACACACATACACACACACAGAGACACACACATACACACACACAGAGACACACACACACAGATGTGCACTCTCCGTCACCTGTGGACACTCACACGTCTAATTATCTTCAGATAATAGCAGGTGTGTGTCAGTGTTTGTGTGTTTGAGTGTGTGTCTGTATGTGTGAGTGTGTGTGTGTGTGAGTGTGTCAGTGTGTGTGAGTGTGTCAGTGTGTGTCTGTATGTGTGTGTGTGTGTGTGTGTGTCAGTGTGTGTGTGAGTGTGTCAGTGTGTGTGAGTGTGTCAGTGTGTGTCTGTATGTGCGTATTCGTGACAGCATTGTTCCACGCACACCCAAACAGCTGATTACCTGAGATGAGCGACAGCTTCGGATTAAAGGAACTTAACTTTAAGTCAGGTGACATGAGCAGGGACGTCTCACTGTTGTCTTCTTCATCTGGACATTAGTATAACAATGGAGGACATTATTATATAAGGACGACATGAAGGGCAACATGAGGACAACATGAAGACAACATGAGGGCAACATGAAGACAACATGAGGGCAACATGAAGACAACATGGGGACAACATGAGGGCAACATGGGGGCAACATGAAGACAACATGGGGACAACATGAGGACAACATGGGGGCAACATGAAGACACCACGAGGACAACATGAGGGCAATATGAAGACAACATGAGGACAACATGGGGGCAACATGAAGACAACATGGGGACAACATGAGGACAACATGGGGGCAACATGAAGACACCACGAGGACAACATGAGGGCAATATGAAGACAACATGAGGACAACATGGGGACAACATGAAGACAACATGGGGGCAACATGAAGACAACATGGGGGCAACATGAAGACAACATGAGGGCAACATGGGGACAACATGGGGACAACATCAGGACAACATGGGGGCAACATGAAGACACCACGAGGACAACATGAGGGCAATATGAAGACAACATGAGGACAACATGGGGACAACATGAAGACAACATGGGGGCAACATGAAGACAACATGAGGGCAACATGGGGACAACATGAGGACAACATGGGGGCAACATGAAGACACCACGAGGACAACATGAGGGCAATATGAGGACAACATGGGGACAACATGAAGACAACATGAGGACAACATGGGGACAACATGAAGACAACATGAGGGCAACATGAAGACAACATGGGGACAACATGAGGGCAACATGAAGACAACATGAGGGCAACATGTAGACAACATGGGGACAACATGAAGACAACATGAGGGCAACATGAAGACAACATGGGGACAACATGAGGACAACATGGGGGCAACATGAAGACACCACGAGGACAACATGAGGGCAATATGAAGACAACATGAGGACAACATGGGGACAACATGAAGACAACATGGGGCAACATGAAGACAACATGGGGGCAACATGAAGACAACATGAGGGCAACATGGGGACAACATGGGGACAACATGAGGACAACATGGGGGCAACATGAAGGACAACATGAGGGCAATATGAAGACAACATGAGGACAACATGGGGACAACATGAAGACAACATGGGGGCAACATGGGGACAACATGAGGACAACATGGGGGCAACATGAAGACACCACGAGGACAACATGAGGGCAATATGAAGACAACATGGGGACAACATGAAGACAACATGGGGGCAACATGAAGACAACATGAGGGCAACATGGGGACAACATGGGGGCAACATGAAAACAACATGAGGACAACATGAGGACAACATGGGGGTTAAAGTCTCCTTGATATACATTGATACCCGGGCCGGATCATGTGATGCGAGGGGCCTTTTTTGGGCCGGCGGGCCTTTAGTTTGACTCGTTTTGTTGATGGCCTTTAAGGCTCCGAGCTCTTTTTAAATCACTTCCTTCCTCAAACAGCTGTCATGTGACGTCTCTCTGGACTTTCATTGGTCGATAAATAAGGTTGTTGTTGTTTGATTCCTGGACGAGAGGAAGTGGAAACTAGACTGAATGTTCAGTCAGGTGTCTGCACACGGTTGTGAGTCACACACACACACACACACACACACACACACACACAGACACACAAATTCACTCACACACACATACACAAACATACTCACTCACGCACGCGCACACACACAAACACACACAGGCGACAGAGTGTGTGTGTAGTTTTATTGGTGATAGAAGGTGATACAAACCAAAATATTCACATTTTACACAGAACATTAAAAGGCTAAATCTATACAATTAAACAATTACATCATCATCTTCATCATCATCGTCATCATCACAAAGTGGTTACAGCCAAATCAAGAACTCACAACACACACACGCACACATACACACACACACACACACACACATACACACACACACACACACACACACTGACATACAAAAAGCTGTAGAAAAATACTCTTAAAAAACCAACAACATCATAACTTGGAATGTTCTGGATGTCCGTTAGATGTTAGCGTGGCGGCTGCACCGGGCAACATGTTGCCCAACTTGTTAGGCAACACGTTTGGCAACTTGTTAGGCAACACGTTTGGCAACTTGTTAGGCAACACGTTTGGCAACTTGTTAGGCAACACGTTTGGCAACTTGTCTGGGAACTTGTCAGGCAACATGTTGGGCAACATGTCGGAAGACATGTCAGGTAAGTTGTCAGGGTACATGTTGGGCAACATGTTAGGCAACTTGTTGGGCAACATGTTAGGCAACTTGTTGGGCAACATGTCGGACAACATTTTGGGTAACTTGTTAGGGTACATGTTGGGCAACATGTCGAGCAACATGTCAGGCAACATGTCAAGCAACTTGTTAGGCAACACGTTTGGCAACTTGTCGAGTAACTTGTTAGGCAACACGTTTGGCAACTTGTCTGGGAACTTGTTAGGCAACATGTCGAGCAACTTGTTAGGCAACACGTTTGGCAAAAGTAACTTGTTCAGGCAACAAACTTGTCTGGGAACTTGTTAGGCAACATGTCGAGCAACTTGTTGAAAACACGTTTGGCAACTTGTCTGGGAACTTGTTAGGCAACAGTCGAAAAAACAGGCAACACGTTTGAAACATGTGAAACTTGTTAGGCAACACGTTTGGCAACTTGTCTGGGAACTTGTCGGGCAACATGTTGGGCAACATGTCGAAAGACATGTCAGGTAACTTGTCAGGGTACATGTTGGGCAACATGTTAGGCAACTTGTTGGGCAACATGTCAGACAACATTTTGGGTAACTTGTTAGGGTACATGTTGGGCAACATGTTGAGCAACATGTCAAGCAACTTGTTAGGCAACACGTTTGGCAACTTGTTAGGCAACACGTTTGGCAACTTGTCGAGTAACTTGTTAGGCAACACGTTTGGCAACTTGTCGAGTAACTTGTTAGGCAACACGTTTGGCAACTTGTCGAGTAACTTGTTAGGCAACACGTTTGGCAACTTGTCTGGGAACTTGTCGGGCAACATGTTGGGCAACATGTCGTAAGACATGTCAGGTAACTTGTCAGGGTACATGTTGGGCAACTTGTTGGGCAACATGTCAGACAACATTTTGGGTAACTTGTTAGGGTACATGTTGGGCAACATGTCGAGCAACATGTCAAGCAACTTGTTAAGCAACACGTTTGGCAACTTGTTGGGCAATTCGTCTACTGTGTTGACCTTAAAGCCCAGCTCAGACCCGATGGTCATTACGAGAAAAAGTAAAAAGTTCGGAAAAAATACGTCAGAAAAGGTGAAAACAAGAAGAAATGCAGAAAAAGAAGCGAAGAGGGAACAGTCTGAAAAACAGACAAACGTTGAAAAATAAGTGAATATTGTTTGATGACAACAAAGCGCCGGAAAAAGTTGGAAAAAAGCAAGAATAACGTCGAAGAAAACTTTAAAAAGAAAAAACGTTAAGTCTTAAAAGATGAAAAGAAAACGTTGAATCACGACTTCACAAAACATACACAACACTTTCCTAAAGCCCCTTGGCGTGTTAGCACGATGCTACACGTTAGCAGAAGGCTACGTGTTAGCACGATGCTACACATTAGCACAAGGCTATGTGTTAGCACGATGCTACGTGTTAGCGCAAGGCTACGTGTTAGCGCAATGCTAATCGTTAGCACGAGGCTACTTGTTAGCGCAATGCTACACATTAGCGCGAGGCTACACCATATCATCGGCTACGTGTTAGCACGAGGCTACGTGTTAGCGCGATGCTAATCGTTAGCGCAATGCTACACGTTAGCGCGTTACGTGTTAGCACGTGACGAGGCTACGTGTTAGCGTGATGCTAGCACAAGGATGTTAGCGATGCTACGTGTTAGCGCAAGGCTACGTGTTAGCGCAATGCTAATCGTTCGTGTTAGCACGATGCTACGTGTTAGCGTGATGCTAGCGTGATGCAAGCGTTGCGTGTCTCCGCCCGGTCGTACTACTT
>CM049389.1:21824116-21829116 GCA_026937815.1 Etheostoma perlongum | reverse complement strand
AAATGTTAAGAAACTAATGAGACATTTACCTACATAAATCACACATTTTGACACAAAGGGGGACAGAGGGACAGAGAGACAGGACAGCAGTGGACAGAGACAGGCAGTGGAGAGAGCCAGAGCGGGTAAACTGAAGGACAACACAGAGCGGGTAAACTGAAGGACAGTAGCCGGGTAGAGAGACACACAGAGCGGGTAAACTGAAGGACAGTAGCCGGGCAGAGAGACACACAGAGCGGGTAAACTGAAGGACAGTAGAAGGGGTAGCCGGGCAGAGACACACAGAGCGGGTAAACTGAAGGACAGTAGCCGGGCAGAGAGAGCCACACAGAGCGGGTAAACTGAAGGACAGTAGCCGGGCAGAGACACACAGAGCGGGTAAACTGAAGGACAGTAGCCGGGCAGAGAGACACACAGAGCGGGTAAACTGAAGGACAGTAGCCGGGCAGCCACACAGAGCGGGTAAACTGAAGGACAGTAGCCGGGCAGAGAGCCACACAGAGCGGGTAAACTGAAGGACAGTAGCCGGGCAGAGAGACACACAGAGCGGGTAAACTGAAGGACAGTAGCCGGGCAGAGAGCCACACAGAGCGGGTAAACTGAAGGACAGTAGCCGGGCAGAGAGCCACACAGAGCGGGTAAACTGAAGGACAGTAGCCGGGCAGAGAGAGCCACACAGAGCGGGTAAACTGAAGGACAGTAGCCGGGCAGAGAGCCACACAGAGCGGGTAAACTGAAGGACAGTAGCCGGGCCGGGCAGAGAGCCACACAGAGCGGGTAAACTGAAGGACAGTAGCCGGGCAGAGAGGCACACAGAGCGGGTAACTCACCGTCACAGTTCCCGCTCCGCTGGAGAAGCTGACACGCGGGCAGGTGTCCGACTCCCGCCGCGCGGACAACATGACCTGATGCTGCCCGTGAACGCTGAGCGCGAGACCATCCCTTCTGCCTGCTGCACACGAGCAGCTCCGTGGACTGACGGAGCACGAGACACTCAGGCTCCGCCCTCTCTCCCCCTCTCTCTCTCTCTCTCTCCTCTCTCTCCCCTCTCTCTCTCTTCCTCTCTCTCCCCCTCTCTCTCTCCTTCTCTCTCCCCCCTCTCTCTCTCTTCCTCTCTCTCCCCCTCTCTCTCCTTCTCTCTCCCCCTCTCTCTCTCCCCCTCTCTCTCTCCTCTCTCTCCCCTCTCTCTCTCTCTCTCTCCCCTCTCTCTCTCCTTCTCTCTCCCCCCTCTCTCTTCCTCTCTCTCTCCTCTCTCTCTCCCCCTCTCTCTCTCTTCCTCTCTCTCTCCCTCTCTCTCCCTTCTCTCTCTCCTCTTCTCTCTCCCCTCTCTCTCTCTCTCCCCCTCTCTCTCTCCCTCTCTCCTCCCTCTCTTCCTCTCTCCCCCTCTCTCTCTCTTCCTCTCTCTCCCCTCTCTCTCTCTCTCCTCTCTCCCCCCTCTCTCTCTCTCTCTCCCCTCTCTCTCCCCTCTCTCTCTCTCTCTCTCCCCTCTCTCTCTCTCTCTCCCCCCTCTCTCTCCCTTCTCTCTCCCCCTCTCTCTCTCTCCCCTCTCTCTCCTTCTCTCTCCCCCCTCTCTCTCTCCGTCTCCCCCTCTCTCTCTCCCCTCTCTCCCTCCCTCTCTCTCTCTCCTCTCTCTCCCCCTCTCTCTCTCCTCTCTCTCCCCCTCTCTCTCTCCCTTCTCTCCCCCTCTCTCCCTTCCTCTCTCCCCCTCTCTCCCCTCTCTCCTTCTCCCCCCTCTCTCTCCCTCTCCCCCTCTCTCTCTCCTCTCTCTCCCTTCTCTCTCTCTCTCTCTCTCCCCCTCTCTCTCCCTTCTCTCTCCCCTCTCTCTCTCCCTTCTCTCTCTCCCCCCTCTCTCTCCCCTCCCTCTCTTCCCTCTCTCTCCCCCTCTCTCTCTCCCCTCCTCTCCCCCCTCTCTCTCTCCTCTCTCCCCCTCTCTCTCTCTCTCTCTCTCCTTCTCTCTCTCCCCTCTCTCTCCCCCTCCTCTCTCTCTCTCTCTCTCCCTCCCCTCTCTCTCTCCCTCTCTCCCCCTCTCTCTCTCCTCTCTCTCCCCCTCTCTCTCTCCTCTCTCCCCTCTCTCTCTCCCCCCCTCTCTCTCTTCCTCTCTCCCCCTCTCTCTCTCTTCTCTCCCCCCTCTCTCTCTCTCCTCTCTCTCCCCTCTCTCTCTCCTTCTCTCTCTCCCTTCCTCTCCCCCTCTCTCTCCTTCTCTCCCCCCTCTCTCTCTCCTTCTCTCCCCCTCTCCTCTCCCCCTCTCTCCCCCTCTCTCTCCCCCTCTCTCCCCTCTCTCTCCCCCTCTCTCCCCCTCTCTCTCCTCTCCCTCTCTCCCCCTCTCTCTCCCTTCTCTCTCCCCCCTCTCTCTCTCCTCTCTCCCCTCTCTCTCTCCTTCTCTCTCCCCCTCTCTCTCTCCTTCTCTCCCTCTCTCTCCTTCTCTCTCCCCCCCTCTCTCTCCCCTCTCTCTCCCCCTCTCTCTCCTCTTCTCTCTCTCCCCTCTCTCTCTCTCTCCCTCTCTCCCCCTCTCTCTCTCTTCCTCTCTCCCCCCTCTCTCTCCCTCTCTCCTCCCCTCTCTCTCTCTCTCTCCCCCCTCTCTCTCTCTCTCCCCCTCTCTCTCTCTCTCCCTCTCTCCCCTCTCTCCCCCCTCTCTCCTCCTCTCTCCCCTCTCTCTCTCTCCCCTCTCTCTCCCCTTCTCTCTCTCCCTCTCTCTCTCTCTCTCCCCCTCTCTCTCCTTCTCTCTCCCCTCTCTCTCTCCTTCTCTCTCCCCCCTCTCTCTCCTTCTCTCTCCCCTCTCTCTCCTTCTCTCCCCCTCTCTCTCTCCTTCTCTCCCCCCCCTCTCTCTCCCCTCTCTCTCCCCTCTCTCTCTCCCTCTCTCCCCTCTCTCTCTCCTTCTCTCTCCCCCTCTCTCTCTCTCCCCCCTCTCTCTCCCTCTCTCTCCCCTCTCTCTCTCCTTCTCTCTCCCCCTCTCTCTCTCTTCCTCTCTCTCCCCCTCTCTCTCCTTCTCTCTCCCCCTCTCTCTCTCTCCTTCTCTCTCCCCCTCTCTCTCCTTCTCTCCCTCTCCCTCTCTCTCCCCTCTCTCTCTCCCCCCTCTCTCTCTTCCTCTCTCTCCCCCTCTCTCTCTCTTCTCTCTCCCCCTCTCTCTCCGTCTTCTCTCTCTCCCCTCCTTCTCTCTCCCCCTCTCTCTCCGTCTCCCCTCTCTCCCCCTCTCTCTCTCCTTCTCCCCTCTCTCTCTCTCTTCTCTCTCCCCCCTCTCTCTCTCCGTCTCCCCCTCTCTCTCTCTTCCTCTCTCTCCCCTCTCTCTCTCCTTCTCTCTCCCCCCTCTCTCTCTCCCTCTCTCCCCCTCTCTCTCCCCCTCCCTCTCTCCCCTCCCTCCTCCCCTCTCCTCCCTCTCTCTCTCTCCCCTCCCTGCCTCCCTCTCTCCTCCCTCTCTCTCTCCCCTCTCCCCCCCTCTCCCCCCTCTCTCTCTCTCCCTGTCTTCCCCCCTCTCTCCCCCCTCCCCCTTAAATAATAAGATTTAAGACATAATTCAAGGTGAAGTGCATTCTGGGTCATGAAGCCTCGTGCTTGTGTATTAAATCAACAACTCTAACAACGTGTGTGTGTGTGTGTGTGTGTGTGTGTGTGTGTGTGTGTGTGTGTGTGTGTGTGTGTGTGTGTGTGTGTGTGTGTGTGTGTGTGTGTGTGTGTGTGTGTGTGTGTGTGTAGAGTTCTTTGTTTCACAAAGAGTTTAACAACAAAGACAATATCATCACCATCTTTATACACACACACACACACACACCCCACCCACATACAATATTTAAACACACACACAAAACACACACACACACATATTTTCACCCCGATACAATATTTAAATTTTTTACAGAAAAACAACTAAATTAATATTTTGCCATTTTATTCCTCAAATATTGAAAGAGAACAAACAGAGAATGCAGGAAGTGTTTTAACTAAACATCACATTACAATCGTCCCCGGAGCCAATCACAGCCTTCCTCGGGAGCCAATCACAGCCTTCCTCGGGAGCCAATCACAGCCTTCCCGGAGCCAATCACAGCCTGACAGGAAGTAAATAGTTGAAGACTGAAACCTTGTTGTTGTTGTTCTTGTTTTCCATTAAAGTTGAACAGAATAAAGAAACAGATCTCGAGCGGGAGAAGCGCGCCCAAGCACTGAGGGTCAGTCCTCGACGCAGCGGTCGCGGGTTCGACTCCGACCTGCAACCCCGTCTGTAAAAGCCCAAAAACATGACATCACGCCAGGGTTTCTGTATGAAGTAGCCTCCGAGATGCTAACGATGCTAATGTCTGAAGTAGCCTCCGAGATGCTAACGATGCTAATGTCTGAAGTAGCCTCCGAGATGCTAACGATGCTAATGTATGAAGTAGCCTCCGAGATGCTAACGATGCTAATGTCTGAAGTAGCCTCCGAGATGCTAACGATCCTAATGTCTGAAGTAGCCTCCGAGATGCTAACGATGCTAATGTCTGAAGTAGCCTCTGAGATGCTAACGATCCTAATGTCTGAAGTAGCCTCCGAGATGCTAACGATGCTAATGTCTTAAGTAGCCTCCAAGATGCTAACGATGCTAATGTCTGAAGTAGCCTCCGAGATGCTAACGATGCTAATGTCTGAAGTAGCCTCCGAGATGCTAACAATCCTAATGTCTGAAGTAGCCTCCGAGATGCTAACGATGCTAATGTCTGAAGTAGCCTCCGAGATGCTAACGATGCTAATGTATAAAGTAGCCTCCAAGATGCTAACGATGCTAATGTATGAAGTAGCCTCCAAGATGCTAACGAAAGACTTCTGTAATGTCAACATAGTAAAAATTGACCAAGTTGGTTCACTGCTAGCTTAGCAACAAGTTAGCATCAAACACAACAAAGGCTGTCAGTTGAATGGTGTTTTGAGCTAACGTTAGCATCAATCAACCATAGATAGCTACGACGTTTCTTAAATGATTTCCATCTTCTGTTATTGTTCATAATGAGAAAACTTTATTATTTAATGGA
>CM049389.1:21811616-21819116 GCA_026937815.1 Etheostoma perlongum | reverse complement strand
CAGGTCAAAGGTCGTCCGCATGGCCGTTGGCAGGAGAAGCGACCCTGGCGATGACACGGCACGGGGCTGACCTGGAGACGGGGACACAGAGGACACACGTCTTCATCACACGTCTCAGAGGACACACATCTTATGTCTCTCCTCTGAGGACAGACGTCTTCATCACACGTCTCAGAGGACAGAGGACAGACGCGTCTCAGAGGACACACGTCTTCATCACACGTCTCAGAGGACAGACGTCTTATGTCTCTCCTCTGAGGACAGACGTCTTCATCGCACGTCTCAGAGGACAGACGTCTTTATCACACATCTCAGAGACAGAGACTGTCCTCAGAGGACAGACGTGATGAAGGAAGACATCTGTCCTCAGGACTGACGTGATGAAGGGTCTGTCCTCTAAGACGTGTGATGAAGACGTCTGTCCTCTCACATGTCTCAGAGGACAGACGTTATGAAGGAAGACGTCTCTCCTCTGAGGACAGACGTCTACATCACACGTCTCGGCTGGAGCGTGTGATGAATACTGAAGAGAAGAAAATGGGATGAAACGCCGGAGAGGAAGACAGGGAAGGACACAGGAGACAAATAGAGGGGGAGAGATAGAAAGAGGTACTAGAGGAAAGAGAGAGAGAGAGAGAGAGAGAGAGTAGACAAAAAGAGAAAGGAGAAGTAGAAGGAGAGAGAGAAAAGAGAAAGAGAGAGAGAAAGTATTTATAGGACGTTGAGGTGAAGTAAAGGGAGGAAATAACGGGTGAAGTAAAAGTGTGAAATGAACGGGTGAAGTAGAGGAGGGGGAAGTTAAGGGGTGAAATAAAGGGTGAAGTAAAGGGGTGAAGTAAAGGGTGAAATAAAAGGGTGAAGTAAAGGGGTAAAATAAAGGGGTGAAGTAAAGTGGTGAAATAAAAGGGTGAAGTAAAGGGGTAAAATAAAGGGGTGAAGTAAAGTGGTGACGTAAAGGGGTGAAATAAAGGGTGAAATAAAAGGTGAAGTAAAGGGTGAAATAAAGGGTGAAATAAAAGGTGAAGTAAAGGGGTGAAATAAAGGGTGAAGTAAAGGGTGAAATAAAGGGTGAAATAAAAGGTGAAGTAAAGGGGTGAAATAAAGGGTGAAGTGGTAAAATAAAGGGTGAAGTAAAGGGGTGAAATAAAGGGTGAAGTAAAGGGTGAAATAAAAAAGGGTAAAATAAAGGGTGAAGTGGTAAAATAAAGGGTGAAGTAAAGGGGTGAAATAAAGGGTGAAGTAAAGGGTGAAGTAAAGGGGTGAAATAAAGGGTGAAATAAAGGGTGAAATAAAGGGTGAAATAAAGGGTGAAGTGGTAAAATAAAAAGTAAAGGGTGAAGTAAAGGGTGAAGTAAAGGGGTAAATAAAGGGTAAAGTAAAGGGTGAAATAAAAGGGTGAAGTGGTAAAATAAAGGGTGAAGTAAAGGGGTGAAATAAAGGGTGAAGTAAAGGGTGAAGTAAAGGGTGAAATAAAGGGGTAAAATATAGGGTGAAGTAAAGGGGGAGGATATAAACACAGGGGTTCTTACCTCATGTTCCCCGAAACAAGCCCTGAAAGAGAAGAAACATTTAAACAATTAATCTAAAACCTCGTCAGAATCACTTTCATTGCAACACACACACACACACACACACACACACACACACACACACACACACACACACACACACACACACACACACGGCTGTTGTTGGTTGTTCACTGCGTCACGGCGCTGCGGGGCAGCTGGCACAAACAGCTGTTATCCACACACACTGAACCCAGCATGCTAATCTCAGAGCTAATGATCCCTGACAGGACCAACAGCTCTGCTGTGTGTCTGTATGTGTGTGTGTGTGTGTGTGTCTGTGTGTGTGTGTCTGTACGTGTGTGTGTTTGTCTGTATGTGTTTGCACGCGTGTGTACACGTGTGTCTGTCTGTCTAAGTAAGTGTGCGTGTGTGTGTGTACATGTCTGTGTGTGTGTCTCTGTCTGTACGTGTGTGTGTGTGTGTGTGTGTGTGTGTGTACGTGTCTGTACGTGTGTGTGTGTGTGTACGTGTCTCTGTGTATGTGTGTGTGTCTCTGTGTGTGTGTGTGTGTGTGTGTGTCTGTGTGTGTGTGTGCGTGTCTCTGTGTGTGTGTGTGTGTGTGTGTCTCTGTGTGTGTGTGCGTGTCTCTGTGTGTCTGTGTGTGTGTGTGTGTCTCTGTGTGTGTGCGTGTCTCTGTGTGTGTGCGTGTCTCTGTGTGTGTGCGTGTCTCTGTGTGTCTCTGTGTGTGTGTGTGCGTGTCTCTGTGTGTGCGTGTGTCTGTACGTACGTGTGTTTGTGTGTGTGTTTCTGTACGTGTGTGTGTGTGTGTGTGTCTGTACGTGTGTGTTTGTCTGTGTGTGTGTGTGTGTGTGTGTGTGTGTGTGTGACCCACGTCGGTATGGGGACTTGACACGGTGGACAGGGCAGAGCTTTCTGCACAAACGCCGGCTCCGCCCGCTGCTCCCAGGGCCCGGCCAGCTGCACCTGGAACCACACAGACAGCGTGCATGATGGGAGATGGAGTCACACACACCTTGCAATCTTGCAATCTTACTCACGCACACACACACACACACACACACACACACACACACACACACACACACACACACACACTCTCACACACACACACACACACTCTCTCACTCTAGAGGGGTACAGTCATCGGAGTCTGTTTTACCTGCTGGGCCTTGACCAGCACGCGGTCGTGGCAGGGCTGGGGGCAGGTGTGGGGGCAGCGGGGCAGGGGCAGCAGGCAGGGCTGCCTGCAAGGGGGGCAGGCCCCGGGGTGGCAGCGGTGGCTCTCTCTGCTCGGGTGGTGGCAGGACGGAGGACACCTGGGGGAGACCACACAGTGGCTATGGTTGTTATTATGGTTATTATTGTGTTTATTATGATGGTTATTATTGTGGTGGGTATTGTCTGGTTACTGCCCCCTCAGCCTGAGAACAGCCCCCCCCGCCCCTCAGTGTGAGACTCTGCTGCAGCTTTTGCTGCCTCCTTAAAACTCACTCATACAAGATGGCCGACACTAAACGACGTCAGCTAACACAATCACAACGTTTTAAAAGCTTTTTCATTATGTTTTTCTGCCTGTGTGTGTGTGGTGTCTGTATGTGTGTATGTGCGTCTGAGTGTAAGTGTATGTGTGTGTGTGTGTCTGAGTGTATGTCTATGTATGCATCTGAATGTGTGTGTGTGTGTGTATAAGTACGTCTCAGTGTGTGTGTGTGTGTAAGTTTGTGTGTGTCTGAGTGTAAGTGTATGTGTGTGTGTCTGAGTGTATGTCTATGTATGCATCTGAATGTGTGTGTGTGTGTATAAGTGTATGTGTGTGTGTGTGTGTGTATAAGTACGTCTCAGTGTGTGTGTGTGTGTGTGTGTGTGTGTGTTTGTCTGTACGTGTCTCTCTGTGTGTCTCTGTATGTGTGTGTGTGTGTGTCTGAGTGTATAAGTGCATCTGAATGTGTGTGTGTGTATAAGTGTATGTGTGTGTGTCTGAGTGTATAAGTGAGTCTGTGTGTGTGTGTGTGTGTGTGTGTGTGTGTGTAAGTGTGTGTGTGTCTGAGTGTAAGTGTATGTGTGTGTGTGTATAAGTGCATCCGAGTGTATGTCTGTGTGTGTGTGCGTGTGTGCGTGCGTGTGTCTGAGTACGTGTGTGTGTGTGTGTGTTGTGTGTGTCTGAGTACGTGTGTGCGTGTGTGTTTGTGTGTGTCTGAGTACGTGTGTGCGTGTGTGTGTGTGTTTGTGTGTTTACCTGCAGGTCTCTTTGCAGCGAGGGGGTTTGGTGCTCCGTTCTCGTCCACAGGGAACGGCCAAAACAGAGGAACCGCAGGAACATCGGACCTCCACGGACTCTGGGCAGGGGTAACAGCTGCCTGAACACACACACACACACACACACACACACACACACACACACACACACACATACACACACACCCACACACACACACTTATTATTCAGACCACAACGACAGTGATGAAAATGGAGGAGTAATTAATTCCCATCCCTGGTTCCCGCTGTAATCTCTGGGAATACCTGAGTTAATGGCTTAATGCTTCTAGAGCCCGACCGATAAAGGATAACTAAGGCTGATACCGATACCAAAATTTGGTTATTTAAAAATCTGATATTTAAAAATAAAATCCAGAAAAACGTTACAAAACATAAACAGATTTCCCTAACATTAGTTATTTATGAGTTCTCACTAAAATATAATGATAATGTCTTTTATATGTGAAATATATTAAAGTTCTGATAAATAAAATGTGGAAAAATACAAACTTAAGATATGAAACTTAAAATCTGTTACCAAGTATGTAGAGCGTCCTCTGGTGGACAGACTATGCAACGTATGTAGAGCGTCCTCTGGTGGACAGACTATGCAACGCCATCACTAACAGGGACGTTGTAGAGCGTCCTCTGGTGGACAGACTATGCAACGCCATCACTAACAGGGACGTTGTAGAGCGTCCTCTGGTGGACAGACTATGCAACGCCATCACTAACAGGGACGTTGTAGAGTGTCCTCTGGTGGACAGACTATGCAACGCCATCACTAACAGGGACGTTGTAGAGCGTCCTCTGGTGGACAGACTATGCAACGCCATCACTAACAGGGACGTTGTAGAGCGTCCTCTGGTGGACAGACTATGCAACGCCATCACTAACAGGGACGTTGTAGAGCGTCCTCTGGTGGACAGACTATGCAACGCCATCACTAACAGGGACGTTGTAGAGCGTCCTCTGGTGGACAGACTATGCAACGCCATCACTAACAGCGTCCTCTGGTGGACAGACTATGCAACGCCATCACTAACAGGGACGTTGTAGAGCGTCCTCTGGTGGACAGACTATGCAACGCCATCACTCATAACATAATATTTTTTAAATATTTATTTATCAGAATCATATTTGCCATTATAAATGATTCTGATGAATGAATATTAGAAGAAAAAAAAAGCCGATACCAATAGATCGGGAAATGCATAATATCGGCCGATAATATCGGTCGGGCTCTGCTGAGGACTCGAACGTTTGATGCCAATGTGAGTCTTAACATGGTCATCAAGCCCTTTAAATCTGCACTCTGTCAGTTGACACTCTCTCCGCTCTATCAAGAGTCCCGTCACACACACACACACACGCAGCTGATACTGACAGTACACTGTGTGATATGACCAAGGTCACATTCCAGTCTTTGGCTCCATGTTGGATCTGGTTCTCGAGTTATTAAATATTTGGATGAACAGTACTTTTAGCATGTTTGTTAAAGAGTAAGATCCTTTTAGTTTAACCAGAAACAGCCACAAAATCACCATCACCAAACCCACCAGACTCCATGTAAATAATCACTACTTTTAGCGTGTATAGAGCAGCATATCTCCACCAGACTCCATGTAAATAATCACTACTTTTAGCGTGTATAGAGCAGCATATCTCCACCAGACTCCATGTAAATAATCACTACTTTTAGCATGTATAGAGCAGCATATCTCCACCAGACTCCATGTAAATAATCACTACTTTTAGCGTGTATAGAGCAGCATATCTCCACCAGACTCCATGTAAATAATCACTACTTTTAGCGGGTATAGAGCAGCATATCTCCACCAGACTCCATGTAAATAATCACTACTTTTAGCTTGTACAGAGCAGCATATCTCCACCAGACTCCATGTAAATAATCACTACTTTTAGCGTGTATAGAGCAGCATATCTCCACCAGACTCCATGTAAATAATCACTACTTTTAGCATGTATAGAGCAGCATATCTCCACCAGACTCCATGTAAATAATCACTACTTTTAGCATGTATAGAGCAGCATATCTCCACCAGACTCCATGTAAATAATCACTACTTTTAGCGGGTATAGAGCAGCATATCTCCACCAGACTCCATGTAAATAATCACTACTTTTAGCGTGTATAGAGCAGCATATCTCCACCAGACTCCATGTAAATAATCACTACTTTTAGCGTGTATAGAGCAGCATATCTCCACCAGACTCCATGTAAATAATCACTACTTTTAGCATGTATAGAGCAGCATATCTCCACCAGACTCCATGTAAATAATCACTACTTTTAGCATGTATAGAGCAGCATATCTCCACATGTAAATGGGTGAATTAAGAGTTTATTCCAACCAGACCAGAGTGGTGATTGTTGGAACAGTGGAAAGATGAACCAAGACGGCTTTTGGTAGTTTTATTTAGTTTCTGTTGACTTTGAATGAAGTGTGTTTAACGATGATAAAAGTAGTGATTATTTACATGGAGTCTGGTGGGTTTGGTGATGGTGATGTCGGGGCCGTTTCATGTAAAACTAAAAGGATCTTACTCTTTAACTAAAAGGTCTATCTCTGCAGGGATCCATCCCATAATGTTATCACACACTTGCTGGCTTAATTCTAGATCATTCAGTCACTTAGACACAAAAACATAGAGTCCAGGTTGAAAAATAAAAAGTTAAAAGTTAACCTTTAATAAAAACTGTATCAAGTTTAATCCGATGAGCTCTGCATCTGAACCAAGTTTACACACACACACACACACACACACACACACACACACACACACACACACACACTCTGCATGTGGATGCGTCGGCGGCGCTGCAACCTTTTATCCGTTCCGCCGTGAAAGGTCAGATCAGCCAATCAGCACGCAGACACGCAAATAAATGAACTGTAATCTATTCAGCCAAATCGCAGAGGCAGACCGACGCATAAATTATCCTTTTAAATCGTCTAATCGGGAACAAAAGGCGCAGGAAGCATCCTGTGTTTACACACACACACACACACCTTTAATTAAAAGGGATTAATGATGTTTAGCACAGGGCAGAGGTCAACGTTTTCCATCCACCCACACACAGTTGAATGTGTGTGGGTGGGTGTTGTTCAGCGCTATCTGCTGGAACAAATGTACACACACACACACACACACACACACACACACACACACACACACACACACACACACACACACACGTGTGTTATAGGTCAGATTTTTCCTGAATGATCTTTGACATTACTCCAGCTGTGACTCCCTCAACAAATCACAACATATCTGACAGACAACAATGTGATGTGACACCCTTTGTGTAAGTGTGTGTGTGTGTGTGTGTGTGTGTGTGTGTGTGTGTGTGTGTGTGTGTGTTAGTTACAGTGTGAGGCGTTGGAACAACAACAGGAAGTTAGTTATTGCATCGTGTGTGCAGTTGAGTTCTCATTAAGACTAAACCATGGCCAGTGTGTTTGCGTCCACACTACTGCGGCGTTTCAGAGCACAGGGGGGGCGGCGTGGAACCCGAACCCCTAATGTCCACCAGAGGACGGCGTGGAACCCGAACCCCGAATGTCCACCAGAGGACGGCGTTGAACCCGAACCCTGAATGTCCACCAGAGGGCGGAACCTGAACCCCGTATGTCCACCAGAGGACGGCGTGGAACCCGAACCCCGTATGTCCACCAGAGGACG
>CM049389.1:21784116-21806616 GCA_026937815.1 Etheostoma perlongum | reverse complement strand
TATGTTTATAAATTGAAATATGTCATGATGAAAATCCCAGTTTAACCATTAAAGAACCTTGGTCAGTTCCCCCATGACAAAACTCTTATTTTGAAAAGTAACCAGCTCATTTAAGTCTCTATAGAAACGGATCTGGGATCTGCATCCCAGTGTGTGTGTGTTCAGACGTCTGCAGTGTCTCCAGCAGGACATGACTGAGCTGTGTGGAGCCCCCCGCTGGACACCTGCAGCCGTCACACACTGCCGACAGACAAACTGTCCAGCTCAGATTATTATTCTAGGTGTGTGACAACATTATGGGATGGATCCCTGCAGAGAGAGAGCTTTAGTTAAAGATCCTTTTAGTTTAACATGAAACAGAAATCACCATCACCAAACCCACCAGACTCCATGTAAATAATCACTTCTTTTATAATCATAAAAACACACTTCATTCAAAGTCAACAGAAACTAAATAAAAACTACCAAAAGCCGTCACGGTTCATCTTTCCACTGTTCCAACAATCACCACTCTGGTCTGGTTGGGATAAACTCTTAATTCACCCATTTACATGTGGAGATATGCTGCTCTATACACCTAAAATTTATTTACATAGAGTCTGGTGGAGATATGCTGCTCTATACACGCTAAAAGTAGTGATTATTTACATAGAGTCTGGTGGAGATATGCTGCTCTATACATGCTAAAAGTAGTGATTATTTACATGGAGTCTGGTGGAGATATGCTGCTCTATATAAGCTAAAAGTAGTGATTATTTACATGGAGTCTGGTGGAGATATACTGCTCTATACATGCTAAAAGTAGTGATTATTTACATGGAGTCTGGTGGAGATATGCTGCTCTATACATGCTAAAAGTAGTGATTATTTACATGGAGTCTGGTGGAGATATGCTGCTCTATACATGCTAAAAGTAGTAATTATTTACATGGAGTCTGGTGGAGATATGCTGGTTTATACACACTAAAAGTAGTGATTATTTACATGGAGTCTGGTGGAGATATGCTGCTCTATACACACTAAAAGTAGTGATTATTTACATGGAGTCTGGCGGGTTTGGTGATGGTGATTTCGAGGTTATTTCTGGTTAAATAAAAAGGGATTTAATAATTTTAAATGCATGACAAACATCTATAAAACTTTACACACCAAGTAGATGTAATATTACTAATGCGTACCTGTTGGGCGTGGAGCTGGGTGGATACTCTGCTCGACACTTTGGACTGTAGAGAGAAAATCAGAGATTCTAAGTACACTCACTTAGAACTAAGTACATTTACTGCAGTACTGTATTTAAATCCAAATGTCGAGGTATTTGTACATACACAACTAAAACCAAAAGTAAAGAGCAGTCTCCTAAAACCAATGTGGTGCCTGTTGATTACAGCAGTTTGTTAAGTTTTTGACAATTTTTTTTTTAGGATTTTGTCTCATTTTTTGACAATTTTGTAGTTTTCTTCTGAGGTTTTTGCCACTTTGAGCATGTTTATTATGAGGTAACCTAGCAACAATATAACGGCCAACAAGTCCAGCTGAGATGACGATGTCATGAACCAGCTGATTGGATCCTTTACACTTTCTACAACGTTTCTATACTTTAACTACATTCTTCTAACTTGTAACAGAGTATTTTTACAGTGCGGTATTAGTATATAGTAATACTTCTTCCACGGCTCCTGTGACGGGCTATGAGTGTATGAGAATAAAAGTCACAAGAGAAACATAGAAAGAGAAGAAGAGTGCCAGACCAGGGCCACGGATGCTGCTTCTGCCCGAAGTCTTCGTCGGTGACGGAGGAGACGAGGAAGGCCGAGTCTCTGGCCCACTTCTGGATGCAGGGCAGGTGGAAGAGAGAGAAGCAGCTGGAGCAGCTCCACACCTGGGGCGGGGGGTTTGGGTTTAAAGTTTAGGTTTGACGTGTGTGTGTGTGTGTGTGTGTGTGTGTGTGTGTGTGTGTGTGTGTGTGTGTTTGTGTGTGTTTGTGTGCGTTTTGTGGGCCTGTGTTGTTGCATGTGTGAAAGTGTGTGTGCGTGCGTTTGTGTGGCTGTGTTGCTGCATGTGTGAAAGTGTGTGTGCGTTTGTGCGTTTGTGTGGCTGTGTGTGTGTTTGTGTGGCTGTGTGTGTGCGCGTTTGTGTGCCTGTGTGTGTGCGTTTGTGTGCCTGTGTTGCTGCATGTGTGAAAGTGTGTGTGTGTGTGTGTGTGTGTGCGTTTGTGTGGCCGTGTGCCTGTGTGTGTGCCTGTGTGTGTTTGTGTGGCTGTGTGTGTGCCTGTGTGTGTGTGCGTTTGTGTGGCTGTGTGTGTGCCTGTGTGCGTTTGTGTGGCTGTGTGTGTGCCTGTGTGTGTGTGCCTGTGTGTGTTTGTGTGGCTGTGTGTGTGCCTGTGTGTGTGTGCGTTTGTGTGGCTGTGTGTGTGCCTGTGTGCGTTTGTGTGGCTGTGTGTGTGCCTGTGTGTGTGTGCCTGTGTGTGTTTGTGTGGCTGTGTGTGTGCCTGTGTGTGTGTGCGTATGTGTGCCTGTGTGTGTGCCTGTGTGTGTGTGCGTTTGTGTGCCTGTGTGTGTTTGTGTGGCTGTGTGTGTGCGCCTGTGTTGCTGCATGTGTAAAAGAGTGTGTGTGTGTGTGTGTGTGTGTGGTTGTGTGCCTGTGTGTGTGTGTGTGTGCCTGTGTGTGTGTGCCTGTGTGCGTTTGTGTGGCTGTGTGTGTGTGTTTGTGTGCCTGTGTTGCTGCATGTGTGAAAGTGTGTGTGTGTGCGTTTGTGTGTGTGCCTGTGTGTGTGTGCCTGGGTTGCTGCATGTGTGAAAGTGTGTGTGTGTGGTGTTGTGCCTGTGTGTGTGGCTGTGTGTGTGTGTGTGTGTGTGTGTGTGTGTGTGTGTGTGTGTGTCTCACCGCCTGGGTCCTCTTGACGGAGGCGATGCAGATCAGACAGGTCAGAGCTCCAGACTGGAACAGATCGCTGACATACTGCCCCGTCCGGGCCAGACCGGAGACGTCTCCGCCTGCAGAGACAAGGACAGATTATTATTATTATTTATTATTATTATTATTATTATTATTATTATTATTATTATTAGAGCAATTTTATGTGTGTGAGACACATATTGTCCACTAGGTGTCACCATTGTGCTATGGGACTGTCAAGCAGAAAAACTGCCCAACACATATATAATAATATATATATATATATATTATATATAATAATATATAATAACAGATCCATACTGGGCGTCTGTGTATCGATGCAGTACGGAAAATATCAATAACGATCTATTATATGTGGATGTATTATATATATATATATATATATATATATATATATATATATATATATATATATATATATATATATATATTATATATGTGTTGTGTTCTGCAGTGATAACATTGAAGATGAACAAACAGAGAAATGTTTCTTTTTAGATGAATCAGATGTTGAGAAGTTTCCTTTTGGGGACGTCGTTAGAAATCGGGGAAAAATGTTATAAACTGCAATATATCGCAAAAATATAGTATTGTGGCATAAGTATTGTGATTATAATATAATTATATATTATAATAATAATATATTATAATCTCTCTCTCTCTCTCTCTCCGTCTCTCTCTCTCCCGTCTCTCCCTCTCCAGTCTCTCTCTCTCCCCCGTCTCTCTCTCCCGTCTCTCTCTCTCTCCCCCGTCTCTCTCTCTCTCCCCGTCTCTCTCTCCCCTCTCCCTCCCCGTCTCTCTCTCCCGTCTCTCTCTCTCCCCCGTCTCTCTCCTCTCCAGTCCTCTCTCTCTCTCGTCTCTCCCTCCCGTCTCTCTCTCCTCTCTCCTCTCCCCCGTCTCTCTCTCTCTCCCGTCTCTCTCTCCCCGTCTCTCCCTCCCCTCTCTCTCTCTCCCCGTCTCTCTCTCTCTCTAAGTCTCTCTCTCTCCCGTCTTCTCTCCATCTTCCCGTCTCTCTCTCTCTCCGTCTCTCTCTGAATCTCTCTCCAGTCTCTAAGATCTCTCCTAGTCTCTCTCTCCCCCAAGTCTCTCCGTCGAGTCTCTCTCTCCCCGTCTCTCTCCTCTCTCACTTTATCCCCGTCTCTCTCTTCTATATCTCCCTAGAAGATCTCTCTCTCCCAACCCTCCCCTAATAATATATATATAATAATATTCTTCCAGTTTCTCTCCCGTCTCTCTGTCTCTCCCGTCTCTCCCTCTCTCTCTCCCGTCTCTCTCTCCCCCGTCTCTCTCCGTCTCTCTCTCCGTCTCTCTCCCTGTCTCTCTCCCCCGTCTCTCTCCCTCTCCAGTCTCTCTGAAAGTCTCTCCCTCCCCTCTCTCTCTCTCCCCGTCTCTCCCCTGTTCTCCCTCCCCGTCTCTCTCCCGTCTCTCCCGTCTCTCTCTCTCTCTCCGTCTCTCTCATGGAAGTCCGTCTCTCTCCGTCTCGTCTCTCTCTCTCTCCCGTCTCTCTCTCTCTCTCTCCGTCTCTCTCTCTCTCTCTCCGTCTCTCTCTCCCGTCTCTCTCTCCCCGTCTCTCTCCCTCTCCAGTCTCTCTCCCGTCTCTCTCTCCGTCTCTCTCTCCCGTCTCTCTCTCTCTCTCTCTCTCCCGTCTCTCTCTCCCCGTCTCTCTCCCCTCTCTCTCCGTCTCTCCCGTCTCTCTCTCCCCGTCTCTCTCCTCTCTCTCTCTCTCTCTCTCCCCGTCTCTCTCTCTCCCGTCTCTCTCTCCCCCGTCTCTCTCTCTCTCTCTCCCGTCTCTCTCTCTCTCCCCGTCTCTCTCTGTCTGCCTCCCCGTCTCTCTCTCCGTCTCTCCGTTGCTCTCTCTCATCTCTCCGTCTCTCTCTCTCTTTTTGTCTGGCTCTCTCCGTCTGTGTCTCCCAGTTTCTCTCTCTGTCTCTCCCTCTCTCTCTCTCTCTCTCCAGTCTCTCTCCCGTCTCTCTCTCTGTCTCTCTCCCGTGTCTCTCTCTCTGTCTCTCTCTCTCTCCCAGGTCTCCCTCCAGTCTCTCTCTCTCCCTGTGTGTGTCCCTAACCCCGTCTCTCTCTCTCTCTCTCTGTGTGTGAAACTCCCCGTGTCTCTCTCTGTCTCTCTCTAACCCGTCTCTCTCTCTCTCTCTCCAGTCTCTCTCTCCAGTCTCTCTCTCCCGTCTCTCCCCGTCTCTCTCCGTCTCTCTCTCCCGTCTCTCTCTCTCTCTCCCCGTCTCTCTCCCAGTCTCGTCTCTCTCTCTCTCCCCGTCTCTCTCTCCCCGTCTCTCCCTCTCTCTCTCCTGTCTCTTCTATTCTCTCGTCTCTCTCTTCTCCGTCTCTCTCTCTGTGTGTCTCTCTCTCCCGTCTCTCTCTCCTCTCTCTCTCTCCCGTCTCTCTCTCCCGTCTCTCTCTCCCGTCTCTCCCGTCTCTCCGTCTCCAGTCTCTCTCTCTCTCTCTCTCCTCCCCGTCTCTCTCCCGTCTCTCCCTCTCTCTCTCCCGTCTCTCTCCCGTCTCTCTCTCTCTCTCTCTCTCTCTCCAGGTCTCTCTCTCTCTCCGTCTCTCTCCGTCTCTCTCTCTCTCCGACAAGTCTCTCTCTCCCTCCCGTCTCTCTCTAAAAAAAGGTGGTCTCTCTCTCTCCCCGTCTCTCTTTCTTCCCCTCTCTCTCTCTCTCTCTCTCTCTCCCTCTCTCTCTCTAGGTGTCTCTCTCTCTCTCTCTCTATCCGTCTCTCTCTCTCTCTCTCTGATCAGGTGAAACTCTAACCTGTCTCTCTCTCTTCTCCCTAGATCTCTCTCTCTCAGGTCCCTAACCCGTCTCTCTCTCTCAGAAAGGGAAAAACCTCTCTCTCTCTCTCTCTCTCTCCTCTCCAGTGAAACTCTCTCTCTCTCTTCCAGGTCTCTCTAACCTGTCTTTGATTCTCTCTCTCTCCTGAAACCCTAATATATCTCTCTCTCTCTCTCCCTCTCTCTCTCCCTCTCCCGTCTCTCTCTCTCCCTCTGAAACTCTAACCCCTCTCCGTCTCTCTCTCCCTCTCCAGGTCTCTCAAACCGTCTCTCTCTCTCTCTCTCTCTCTCTCTCCCTCTAACCAGTCACTCTCTCTCTCAGGTGAAACCCTCCCGTCTCTCTCTCTCCTCTCCCGGTCTCTCTCTAACCTCTCCGTCTCTCTCTCTCTCGTCTCTCTCTCCCTCTCTATTGTGGTCTCTCTCTCCTCTCCGTCTCTCTCTCTCCCTCTCTCTCTCTCTCTCAGGTGAAACTCTAACCCGTCTCTTCTTTCTCCCTCTCTCTCTCTCCTCTCTCTCTCTCCCGTCTCTCTCTCTCTCTCCGTCTCTCTCTCCCTCTCTCTCTCTCTCTCTCTCCGTCTCTCCCTAACCCCGTCTCTCTCTCTCTCTCCTCTCTCTCTCCCTCTCCCGTCTCTCTCTCCTCTCTCCCGGGGAACTCTCCCTCTCCCGTCTCTCTCTCTCCCTCTCCCGTCTCTCTCTCTCTCTCCGTCTCTCTCTCTCAGGTCTCTCTCTCCTCCCGTCTCTCTCCCTCTCCCGTCTCTCTCTCTCCCTCTCCAGTCTCTCTCTCTCCCCTCCTAACCCTCTCTCTCTCCCGTCTCTCTCTCTCCCTCTCCCTCTCCCGTCTCTCTCTCCCTCTAAGCTCTCTCCCTCTCCCGTCTCTCTCCCTCTCCAGGTCTCTCTCTCTCCCGTCTCTCTCTCTCTCCCGTCTCTCTCTCTCCCTCCTGTCTCTCTCTCGAGGGTCTCTCTCTCTCCCGGTCTCTCTCTCTCCCGTCTCTCTCTCTCTCTCTCTCTCTCTCTCTCTCTCTCTCTCTCCCGTCTCTCTCTCTCTCTCTCTCTCCCGTCTCTCTCTCTCCCTCTGGGGGAGGTCTCTCTCTCCTCTCTCCCGAGTCTGAAGAGAGAGAGTCTCTCTCTCTCTCCCGTCTCTCTCTCTCCGTCTCTCTCTCTCTCCCGTCTCTCTCTCCCGAACCTCTCTCCCGTCTCTCTCTCTCTCCGTCTCTCTCTCTCTCCCGTCTCTCTCCCTCTCCCCGTCTCTCTCCCTCTCTCCCGTCTCTCTCTCTCTAAACCTTAAAATGGCGGGGAACCCTGGTTGTTACATCTGGTTGTCACGGTGACAGCCGGCTCACCTGTCTGGTCGGTGTAGGTGGTGAAAGTCGACGCCAGGATCTTCCCTCTCTTTCCATCCTTCTGGTCAACCTTTACGTCTTCATCATCATCTTCATCATCTTCATCATCATCGGAGGAGGAGGAGGAGCTGATTCGAGTCTCCGCCAATCGCTTAGCGGCCGCCTGGTTGGACTTCCTGATCTCCTCGAACTTTGTTTGGACCGACACAGCTGAGAGGGGGGGGGGGGGGGAGAGAGGGAGAGAGAGAGAGAGAGGGGGGAGGGGGGGGGGGAGAGAGATGAAGAGAGAGATGGGGGGGGGGAGAGAGACAGAGAGGGGAGAGAGAGAGGGGAGAGAGAGAAAAGCTTGTTCAATATTGATTATTTGTTGGTAGACGCACAAAATTTTGTTTTTGTTCCCAATAATAATAATAATAATAATAATAATAATAATATTTAATAAATAAAAAACTTTGTGTAATGTTGTGATTCAGTGTGATTCAACCAATCAGATGCACCAGTCTGACCCTAAACCAGCGTCATGTGACGTCATCTCCAGGTTCTTATTGGCTGTAAACACACTCTCAGCAGATTTACTCATAATGAGACGGACAGGTGGACGGAGACGTAGCTCGTGTCCAACATGGACGCCGTGACGCTGTGTGTGTGCGTCCTCACCCTGCGGAGGATCAGGTGTCGCGGCAGACCTGGTCCCCGCGCCTCGTCCGGCCCCCGGCCGCGACCTTTCACCCCGCTGACCCTCCTGACTCCGGCCACGCCCCCTGCCCTGCTGCCGCCACGCCGGCTCCATGGCAACCGCCTCCCGAAACTCTACAGGGGGGAGATGTAGATTTAGATTAACACACCTACAAATACACAATATACACTAAAACACACAATATGCACAAAAACACCTGCAAATACACAATATACACAAAAACACACCAGCAAATACACAATATACACAAAAACACACAATATACACAAAAACACACAATATACACAAAAACACACAAATACACAAAAACACACAATATACACAAAAACACACCTGCAAATACACAAAAAAAAAAAACACACCTGCAAATACACAAAAACACACAATATACACAAAAACACACCTGCAAATACACAATAACACAAAATACAAAAAAACACACAATATACACAAAAACACACCTGCAAATACACAAAAACACACCTGCAAATACACAATAACACACCTGCAAATACACAAAAACACACTTGCAAATACACAAAAACACACAATATACACAAAAACACACCTGCAAATACACAAAAACACACAATATACACAAAAACACACCTGCAAATACACAATATGCACAAAAACACACACAATATGCACAAAAACACAAAAATACACAATATACACAAAAACACACCTGCAAATACAAAAACACACAATATACACAAAAACACACCTGCAAATACACAATATACACAAAAACACACCTGCAAATACACAATATACACAAAAACACACCTGCAAATACACAAAAACACACAATATACACAAAAACACACCTGCAAATACACAATATGCACAAAAACACACCTGCAAATACACAAAAACACACAATATACACAAAAACACACCTGCAAATACACAATAAACACAAAATACACAAAAACACACCTGCAAAAACACAAAAATACACAATATACACAAAAACACACCTGCAAATACACAATATATATAAAAAAACACACACCTGTACACAATTTTTACACATTTAACCCTCTATTGCATGAATTATTTTTTAAAACATGGTAAAAATGTCTTGATGTGTTTTTATTACTCCAGGATGCTAAAATAATGCAAATTTTTTTTTAATTGAAGGGGGGGGTTGCGTATTTATGGAAAGTGCCAAAAAACCCATTATTTCTTTAAAAACATGCTTTTATTGAAAGAATTACCAAACAAATTCAACTTCTATGCATCAACGTGTACAGCCCGATGTGTTTACAGTCAAATTAGTTTAGTTTTAATTGTAGTTTTTGATGATTATTAATAATAACACTGTAATAAGTCCGTCATATACACCTGAAACACACGGATACAATTTACAAAAAATATGCTTTTTTATATATATATATATATATATATATATATATATATTAACCTTTATTTAACCAGGAAAGTCCCGTTGAGGTTAAAAATTGTAGTTTTTGAAGGGGAGTCCTGGCCAAGAGGCCAAAAAAACAATCAATTACATTTAAAAAAGTTATGCAACAAGAAAACATTTACAATGTAAACACGGTCATTTCAGGTTTATAAAAAATAGTTTTAATTTTTTTTATATATATATATAAAATTATGTATAAAAATACACAATATACAAAAAAGAACACACCTGTTGGTATTTTACACATTTAAAAGTAATGAATGAAAAGTATTTTGGTAACGCATTCCTTTCAAACAGGCATCTGTGAATCCAAAAAGGCTTTTTTACACACACGCACACACGCACGCACGCACACACACACGCACGTCACACACCCGATGTGACGCACGCACGCACGTGCATCAATCTACGCTGGAAGACTATATAACGCTGTATGTTTATTCATGGACTCTGTATACAGACAGTTGGTTTCTGGTCGTTTCTGTCACTCCCCGATGTGAGTCGAGTGCAGATTTGAGTTGCGCATGCGTCTGAAGTAGCCTCCGAGACAGTTCTGCCGTAAGCCGTTTCAATCTGAGCATGCGCGACTCACATCGGGCAGCCTTCAACGTTAGCAGACGCCAGTCTGGCTAAACGTTGGTGTAGCGGCTAAATGACACACCACAACAGTCCTGTAAACACACGCTGACACAAAGCCTCGCCGCTGTGCGTAACAACCTATCGCGAGAGTTTAGCTTCACGGCATTTTTAGTCCTAAAACACCCCGTTATCGACCGTTAGCTAACTGTTCCGAGCCGGCTAGCTGCGGTTAGCTAACTGCTAACATTAGCAGTGAAAACGAGCCGAAACAAACGTCACATCCGGGGGGCAACGTTACTAAAACTTAGATATGCACCTTAGCTGGCGTTAGTAAAAGTTTGACATTAAAAGGGAACCTGTGAAGTAATTTAGGGAAGTTTTTGTAACACAAACCTCAGCAGTACGAAGAAGCAGCAGCTGCAGCGGTGGAGTCTGTCGCCTAGTTGTCATGCGCAGTGCCTCGCGATGCATGCCGGTGCTTGTAGTCCTAGAAACAATGCGTTTAATTGTGGGGGTTTTTGAAGGTTTTGCAGGAGTACAGAACTACAAATCCCGCCGCGCACACGAGCTGCGCAGGCAGTGCGACGTGTCAGCGAGAACAGATGGACGTTTCAGTCATATTTAGCACCAAAACATAATAAAAGATCATTTATTTATGCTTTTTTTTAATTTATTTTTTTATTTTTTCTACCACTGCACGTAGACGCCGTTTGAAGCCGTTTTTATTTATTAAATATATAAAATAAAAAATGTACAAATTGAAAATATATTAAAATAAAAATATGTAATAAAATACGAATATAAATTAATTAAAAAGTTTAATATTCATTTTTAATATTAAATAAAAAAACGTGAACATGAAAAAAATATAAAAAATAAACAAAAAATATATAAAAAACATATGTGAATATTACATAATGAAAGTAAAAAACTAAATAAATAGGTAAATAAATTAAAATAGGTAAAATCTTTTACAGAATTTTCTTTATATTTTTTTCTAGATTTTCTTTATATTTTTTTGCTGAATTTTCTGAAGATTTTTTTGCTGAATTTTCTAAAGATTTTTTTCTAAATTTTCTTTAAATTCTTTGCTGAATTTTCTCAAGATTTTTTTCTGAATTTTCTTTCAATTTTTTACTGAATTTTCTAAAGATTTTTTTCTGAATTTTCTTTCAATTTTTTACCGAATTTTCTAAAGATTTTTTTTCTGAATTTGTCTTTATATTTTTTGCTGAATTTTCTGAAGATTTTTTTGCTGATTTATTGAAGATTTTTTGCAGTTTTTGCAGAATCTTCTGCGGATTTTAAACCAATTCAAGCAGAAAACCAGTCTGTTAAACTCCCCAGACTTTAAAGAAAAAGTCGTTCTGTTTTTAGTTTTGGTTTAACTTACTCTACTTACTACACACTCAAAATTGCGCAAGAAACAGATCAGAAGTAAACAGTTTGTAGAGTTTATTTATGTTTTTATAAAACAGCTGTGATGTAAAAATCTGTCCAGAGCAACAGATGAAGAAGTTATTATTTAATCTGAGATTCATTATAATTACTTTGTTTAACACATGAATAAAATCATTTCAATTAAAAATGAAACATCAGATTTTACAAACTACTGTACGTGTGTTTTGTGCGCAGGAATCTTAACGTGTAAAGAAACTAGTAAGTATCTAAAGTAACTAGCAACTAAAGTAACTAGTATCTAAAGTAACTAGCAACAAAAGTAACTAGCAACTAAAGTAACTAGTAACTAAAGAAACTAGCAACTAAAGTAAACTAGCAACTAAAGAAACTAGCAACTAAAGTAACTAGTAACTAAAGAAACTAGCAACTAAAGTAACTAAAGAAACTAGTAACTAAAGAAACTAGTAACTAAAGAAACTAGTAACTATAGTAACTAGTAACTAAAGAAACTAGTAACTAAAGAAACTAGTAACTAAAGTAACTAGCAACTAAAGTAACTAAAGTAACTAAAGTAACTAGTAACTAAAGAAACTAGTTACTAGTAACTAAAGTAACTAGTAACTAAAGCTGTCAGATGGATGTAGTGGAGTAGAAGTAGAAAGTAATGTGAAAAGAAAATACTCAACTAAAGTACAAGTACCTCAACATCTGGACTAAAGTACTGCAGTATGGGATCGGTGCAGGTACCAATATTTTAGGGGTATCGGAGGCGTTTTCTTTGGTAGTTTACACCCTACTTCTTCTTCTTCTTCTGTGGTGTTCTATGCCTCGGGCGTGGGCGGGGGCGGGGCCTCCCCCGGCGGCGGCCGTAGCTTCCTCTCCAGCGTGGCGACTCGGTGTTTGAGTTTTCCCTGCGTGGCTTCGTGCTCGGCCAGCAGCCGGGCGTAGCGGAGCTGCAGGGCGTCCAGCGCGCCCGTCATCCGGTCCACCTTCTCCTCCATCTCTTTGGGGTCGGGGCCCTGCGCCGCCACCTGCAGGACCACAGCGGCGTTACCGGCACACTCTCAACCTGGCCAAAGCCTCGGGGAGAAACTACACAACTGTCAAAATATGAGACAAAACCCTAAAAAAATGGGTCAGAAGTCTTGAGAAAGGCGTCAAAAACGGCTGAAATCTACAGACTCTACTGTTGGGTATAGTTGTGTATATTGTGCGTTGTTGTGTGAATGTATATCATGTTGTTATGTTGTTATGTGTATGTATGTGATGTATTGTTGTGTGTATATGTGTACGTTGTGTGTACAGTATGTTATGTATGTAGTATGTTGTGTGTGTTATGTGTATTATTGTTGTGTGTTATGTGTATTATTGTTGTGTGTTATGTGTATGTTGTGTGTGTGTGTGTGTGTGTGTTATGTGTGTGTTGTGTGTTATGTGTATGTTGTGTGTTATGTGTTTGTTGTGTGTATGTTATGATGTTATGTGTCTTATTGTTGTGTGTTATGTGTATTATTTTTGTGTGTTGTGTGTTATGTGTATGTTGTTATGTGTATGTTGTGTGTTGTGTATGTTTTGTTATGTGTATGTTGTGTGTTGTGTGTTTAATTGTTGTGTGTTGTGTGTATGTTATGATGTTGTGTGTTGTGTGTATGTTGTGTTATATGTATGTTGTGTGTTGTGTGTTTAGTTGTTGTGTGTTGTGTGTATGTTGTGATGTTGTGTGTTATGTGTATGTTGTGTGTTATGTGTATGTTGTGTGTTGTGTGTATTATTGTTGTGTGTTGTGTGTATGTAATGATGTTGTGTGTTATGTGTATGTTGTGTGTTGTGTGTATTATTGTTGTGTGTTGTGTGTATGTAATGATGTTGTGTGTTATGTGTATGTTGTGTGTTGTGTGTGTTATTGTTGTGTATTATGTGTATGTTGTGTGCTATGTGTATTATTGTTGTGTATTATGTGTATGTTGTGTGTTGTGTGTATTATTGTTGTGTTGTGTGTATGTTGTGTGTTGTGTGTGTTATTGTTGTGTGTTATGTGTTATGTGTATGTTGTGTGTTGTGTGTATTATTGTTGTGTTGTGTGTATGTTGTGTGTTGTGTGTGTTATTGTTGTGTGTTATGTGTTATGTGTATGTTGTGTTATGTGTATTATTGTTGTGTTGTGTGTATGTTGTGTGTTGTGTGTGTTATTGTTGTGTGTCCTACCTCCAGGTCCAGCAGGCCGTCCTTCATGAGGATCTGCCGTCCCTTCTCCTCCAGCAGAGCCTTGGCGTCGGGGTACTCCGTCAGCGCCTGCATCAGGTCGTCTTTGGACAGACAGAACAGGTCCGAGTAGCCGATGCTGCGGATGTTGGCCGTCCGCCGGTTTCCTGCTTTACTTCCTGTTGAGGAACACCAAGGGGCCTACTATAATATATAATAGTATAATAATATATAACAAAAACAACCGGCTGCATTCACACGGGATAAGCAAAGTCTACCTACTCAGCTTTACTATCTTTTACTTTATTATTATGTCAAATACTCAGCCAAAACGACCACGAATCACGCAGTTGTCAATTTTAACTTGGGAATGGGAGCTGGCCTCTGATTGGTTGATTGCATGTTACGCCCAGAGCACACCTGTGATTAATGAAGACACTAAGAACAACCCTTTGGGACCACACTGTGAATAACAAAATCTCCAGTTATTACTTTAGATTTCACAGTAACACTACTGGATGTGATTTTACAGTAGGATGCTGTGAAGGTACATTACAACCTTGTCGCCATGACAACATCACAGTAGTCTGAGTATTACAGTAGAAATCACAGTAGTCTGAGTATTACAGTAGAAATCACAGTAGTCTGAGTATTACTGTAGAAATCACAGTAGTCTGAGTATTACTGTAGAAATCACAGTAGTCTGAGTATTACTGTAGAAATCACAGTAGTCTGAGTATTACTGTAGAAATCACAGTAGTCTAAGTATTACTGTAGGAATCACAGTAGTCTGAGTATTACTGTAGAAATCACAGTAGTATAAGTATTACTGTAGAAATCACAGTAGTATAAGTATTACTGTAGGAATCACAGTAGTCTGAGTATTACTGTAGAAATCACAGTAGTATAAGTATTACTGTAGGAATCACAGTAGTCTAAGTATTACTGTAGGAATCACAGTAGTCTGAGTATTACTGTAGGAATCACAGTAGTCTGAGTATTACTGTAGAAATCACAGTAGTATAAGTATTACTGTAGGAATCACAGTAGTCTAAGTATTACTGTAGGAATCACAGTAGTCTGAGTATTACTGTAGAAATCACAGTAGTCTAAGTATTACTGTAGGAATCACAGTAGTCTAAGTATTACTGTAGGAATCACAGTAGTCTGAGTATTACAGTAGAAATCACAGTAGTCTGAGTATTACTGTAGGAATCACAGTAGTCTGAGTATTACAGTAGAAATCACAGTAGTCTAAGTATTACTGTAGAAATCACAGTAGTCTGAGTATTACTGTAGAAATCACAGTAGTCTAAGTATTACTGTAGGAATCACAGTAGTCTGAGTATTACTGTAGAAATCACAGTAGTATAAGTATTACTGTAGAAATCACAGTAGTATAAGTATTACTGTAGAAATCACAGTAGTATAAGTATTACTGTAGGAATCACAGTAGTCTGAGTATTACTGTAGAAATCACAGTAGTATAAGTATTACTGTAGGAATCACAGTAGTCTAAGTATTACTGTAGAAATCACAGTAGTCTGAGTATTACTGTAGGAATCACAGTAGTCTGAGTATTACAGTAGAAATCACAGTAGTCTAAGTATTACTGTAGGAATCACAGTAGTCTAAGTATTACTGTAGAAATCACAGTAGTCTAAGTATTACTGTAGAAATCACAGTAGTATAAGAATTACTGTAAATAAATCAGAATACGGTCACTATAGTGCTGTAAATAGTACAGTAAACTACTGTATTTTTTACTTTTTTATCTTATGTTGTGTTTAATTGTTTTGAATTTTACATTGAATACATAAAATACTGCAAATGGAAGTACGGTACCTTTATTGTGAAAAGAATTCACAGGAACTCGCTGGACAATCGTTACAGGAAGTTACTGTAAATTTTACTTTAAACTTGTTACAGTGCTAGCGTCACGCCCTGAACGCCAGGCATTTAGATCCTTAAAATAGGGCGTGCTGTATAATTTGTGTCGTTTTGTTTTTGCTTTTTAGTCACTTTTGTCAGACTCTTTTTTACATTTTTTCCCCCCGATTTGGATGGATGTCATTTTACCCAGACTGCATGTGTGGTGTAGCCAGACCTTCCTCCAGTTTACCTTTGATGGCCAGGATGCTGATCTCTCCAAAGTAGCTTCCGTCGCTCAGGACGACAAACTGCTTGATGCCGTCGTCGGCGACAACGGCCAGTTTCCCCTCCTTGATGATGTACATCTCCCTGCCGATGTCGCCCTTCTTACAGATGTAGTCTCCAGGGCTGTAGACCTGCGGCTGCAGCTTCAGCACCAGCTCCACCAGCAGCCCCGCCTCGCAGTCCGCAAAGATACGGACCTGCAGCGCCACACGGGGCAAAAACATGGTTTCATTCAGAGGTGGGTAGGGTGAGGGTGACTTTGTTTGTTTCAACATCAACAATCATTTGGTTAAAAGAAAGTGACAAGAATGTTAAACAAAGTACCAAAAATGTTGAAAGAAACAACAACAAAAAATTCAAAAATGTAGGAAAAGCGCCAAAAATTTAAAAAAAGGCAACAAAGACGTAAAATGAAATGTTGGAAAAAGTAACAAAAACATTGAAAAAGCTTTAAAAGTGCACCGTGGTGCCAGCATATCTCCACCAGACTCCATGTAAATAATCACTACTTTTAGCATGTATAGAGCAGCATATCTCCACCAGACTCCATGTTAATAATCACTACTTTTAGCGTGTATAGAGCAGCATATCTCCACCAGACTCCATGTAAATAATCACTACTTTTAGCGTGTATAGAGCAGCATATCTCCACCAGACTCCATGTAAATAATCACTACTTTTTTTAGCATCTGTATAGAGCAGCATATCTCCACCAGACTCCATGTAAATAATCACTACTTTTAGCATGTATAGAGCAGCATATCTCCACCAGACTCCATGTAAATAATCACTACTTTTAGCGTGTATAGAGCATCATATCTCCACCAGACTCCATGTAAATAATCACTACTTTTAGCGTGTATAGAGCAGTATAGAGACATATCTCTCCATGTAAATAATCACTACTTTTAGTGTGTATAGAGCATCATATCTCCACATGTAAATGGGTGAATTAAGAGTTTATTCCAACCAGACCAGAGTGGTGATTGTTGAAACAGTGGAAAGATGAACCAAGACGGCTTTTGGTAGTTTTATTTAGTTTCTGTCCACTTTGAATGAAGTGTGTTTTACGATGATAAAAGTAGTGATTATTTACATGGAGTCTTGTGGGTTTGGTGATGGTGATTTTGGGGCTGTTTCATGGCAAACTAAAAGGATCTTATTCTTTAACATAAATGTCTATCTCTGGGATCCTTTCCATAATGTTGTCAGACACCAGAGTTACTCTGTGAGTGTGTGCAGACCTTCTTGAGCGTGTCCAGGTGGACGTTGATGGCGATCTCGGCTCTCAGTTTGTCCGGCAGATACTTCAACACCTCCCTCTCGTCCACGGCTTTCTTATTGGTCCACAGGAAGTCAAACCACTTGATCACTCGCTTCTCCAGATCCTTAGTTACCTGCAGGGATGGAGGAACAAATTATTAATATGTAAAAATACATGTTTACACCCAAATAAGGTGATACTGGCTGGCTGACTGACCAACCTTTCGGAAGGTCATGTACTGTTTGATGGCGTCGATGCGAGCCTGGAAGGTTGCTCTGGCAGCGTTCATGTTGGTGATCATCGAACCGACGTTTCCGACGATTGTAGCGAAGATCAACACGCCCACCTGGAGAAGAGAACAGCATGTCCATAAAAATAAAAAAGTGTTTCATAAAGTACACCGTGATATGGTTCTCCTGGTCTGTTCCAGAGGAACTTTGTTATATTTCATTAGTCCAGACCTGAGGAACTTTGTTATATTTCATTAGTCCAGACCTGAGGAACTTTGTTATATTTCATTAGTCCAGACCTGAGGAACTTTGTTATATTTCATTAGTCCAGACCTGAGGAACTTTGTTATATTTCATTAGTCCAGACCTGAGGAACTTTGTTATATTTCATTAGTCCCAGAAAACTGCAGATCTGCTGCTATTCTCAGTTCTTTTAAATCAAGGCTGAACACCTTTTTTGATGTTTCCTTTCCTTAAATGATAATGTTCATTTCTTTAATTTCTCATGATGAATTTTGTTGAGGAAAAGGAATAAGTATAAAGGTTGTGTAATACAGAGAAAGAGAGTCTCGAAAGGTAACACTTTAAAGAAAGAGTGTGAATGTGTAGTGTCGAGAGATCTGAAAATTGTGCAAAGACGGTCATTAAGTAGACATGAAAGGCAGCACTAGATTGGCTTAATCAGTGTGAAGAAGAGTCCAAGGAGACGAAAGGTAACGTCTCTACAAATAGAGTCGTGGAGGGTAGTGACACTGAGGGTGATCACGAAAGGCAACACTAACATTGACTAATTAGTGTGAAGGTAGTCTCAAGTGGGTTAGGGTTTTATCTGTCTTAATGTTTTTACTTTTAACTGTTTACTAGTGTTTTATCTGTTTTTTGTTTTTTTAACTGATTTTGTGTAAAGCACTTTGAATTGCCCTGTTGCTGAAATGTGCTCTACAAATAAAGCTGCACTGCCTTAGTCTGTTCCAGACCTGAGGAACTTTGTTATATTTCATTAGTCTGTTCCAGACCTGAGGAACTTTGTTATATTTCATTAGTCTGTTCCAGACATGAGGAACTTTGTTATATTTCATTAGTCCAGACCTGAGGAACTTTGTTATATTTCATTAGTCCAGACCTGAGGAACTTTGTTATATTTCATTAGTCTGTTCCAGACCTGAGGAACTTTGTTATATTTCATTAGTCCCAGACCTGAGGAACTTTGTTATATTTCATTGGTCTGTTCCAGACCAGAGGATCTTTGTCATATTTCTAAGATCCCAACAACTCACAACCATCATAGTTCTTTGAGCGCCACTTTGAATTGACTGTTTTTAGTTCCTATCTACCATCTAGTGGTGGCGCCCACTATGACTTTTACCCAAGAGACTGTCTGCGTCACGTAGCAACCTTCAGGAAGTGAAGTAACGTCTGATATTAACCCAAACTAACATCTTTTTAACAACTTAAAAAGTATGTTTTGGTGCCTAAACCTCAGCAAACTGGGAGGTTACGTTCTCTGTTTTAGATACGCTGTTGTGGGTCGTATTCGTGGAAAAGGAACACATGATAAAAATATCCTTTGGAGGACATTTGGTTTGCTGCGTGCCAATTATTTAATTTAATTTATATCACTTTAACAAAATTGAACAGACTATTTTTGGTTCCCATATTAAGGAATCACACAAAGTGGGGTAAAATGGACTCAATAAAAGTTATTAATTAATTTACAATATATATAAAACAAAGCCATCAGTGTCTTTGTTTGTTTGTTTGTTTGTCTTGCTTTAAGCCACCCCACCAGGAAGTCCGTGACGACGAAGATGTACTCGGAGTTCTCCACGGGGGGCGGAGTCTCTCCGATGGTGGTGAGCGTTAGCGTGGACCAGTACATGCTGTAGGCGTACTTCCTAATCAGACGACCGAACTCTGGATCCGACGGGTCGGGATACACAAACCTGTCGGCTCCAAAACCTGCAGGGACGAGGCGTCAGAGCACATGAATCTAGATATAGAAATTGACATGCTAACACATGCTACCACATATACCACCACTTGGTACCACATGGTACCACACGCTCCCACATGCTTACACATGCTAACACATGTTAACAAATGCCACCACATGGTACCACATGCTTACACATACTAACACATGTTAACATATGCTACCACATGGTACCACATGCTTACACATGCTAACACATGTCAACATATGCCACTACATGGTACCACATACTTACACATGCTAACACGTGTTAACATATGCCACCCCATTATACCACATGCTTACACATGCTAACACGTGTTAACATATGCCACCACATGGTACCACATGCTTACACATGGTACCACATGCTTACACATGCTTACACATGTTAACAAATGCCAACACATGGTACCACATGCTTACAAATGCTAACACATGTTAACATATGCCACCACATGGTTCCACATGCTTACACATGCTAGTAGTAGTATAAGTAGACGGATGCATTAAGCTCCCTGTTTCAGAAACAAGTCGGGATTCGAATTGGGAAACCCACCAATGGCCTTGGAGAAGGAGTAGTAGAGGCAGGCGTTCCAGTGGATGATGATGACGATGTACATGATGAGGTTGGAGATACGCAGAGCGTTGGGGTAGTTGGTCCTGGTCTCCGTCCGCTGGAAAAATTCCAGCATCCTGAAAGAAAGAAGGAGAAAAAATATCAACTGAGATCACATGCTAGCATTGTGACATTAGCATTTATCTCGAAGCTCCACTGTGCTCCAACTTCCTGTAACTTCCACAGTAACTTCCCGTATCTGAACGAGAACACATAGACGTTTCTTTTGTGTACCTGTTGAACCTGAACAGCTTGTTGAGGCGGATTTCTGGGTATTTGAGTCCGAAGACGAAGTACAGCAGGTCTGTGGGAACCATGGAGAGCAGGTCCAGTTTGAACTGGAAGCTAACCATGTAGCGCTCGCGTAGCTTCTGCTCGTCCTTCACCAGCAAACCCTGCTCCAGATAACCTGCACACACACATCTGTTGGTGTTGGTGTGTGTGTGTGTGTGTGTGTGTGTGTGTGTGTGTGTGTGTGTCTGTGTTCCTACCGGTCCTTGTTCTGAAGATCATGTCAGCAATGTAGGTGAGGTCGCAGAGGAAGTCCACGAAGAACCATAGTAACAAATAATCTGATTGTAGTTCCTCAAAACATGCCCTGAAACCCCCCCACACACACACACACACACACACACACACAAACACACACACACACACACACACAGACATGTCAACAAACCACATGCAGAAGATATTTTCATTAGAATCACAGCTGAAAAATAACCATGAAAATATTATTGCTCCTAAAAACACAGCTGAGCAGAGTTCATGTCCTGGAGAAGTTAAGGAGAAAACACAAGACTTTCACCAGGAAACAGGTGTTCATGTCCTGGAGAAGTTAAGGAGAAAACACAAGACTTTCACCAGGAAACAGGTGTTTATGTCCTGGAGAAGTTAAGGAGAAAACACAAGACTTTCACCAGGAAACAGGTGTTCATGTCCTGGAGAAGTTAAGGAGAAAACACAAGACTTTCACCAGGAAACAGGTGTTTATGTCCTGGAGAAGTTAAGGAGAAAACACAAGACTTTCACCAGGAAACAGGTGTTTATGTCCTGGAGAAGTTAAGGAGAAAACACAAGACTTTCACCAGGAAACAGGTGTTCATGTCCTGGAGAAGTTAAGGAGAAAACACAAGACTTTCACCAGGAAACAGGTGTTCATGTCCTGGAGAAGTTAAGGAGAAAACACAAGACTTTCACCAGGAAACAGGTGTTCATGTCCTGGAGAAGTTAAGGACAAAACACAAGACTTTCACCAGGAAACAGGTGTTCATGTCCTGGAGAAGTTAAGGAGAAAACACAAGACTTTCACCAGGAAACAGGTGTTCATGTCCTGGAGAAGTTAAGGAGAAAACACAGGTGTTGCCATAGTTACCTGGCTATGATGAAGGTCCAGTTATACATGACGGGGACAGTGATGACACCCAGCCAGTGGTAGTAGTCGTTACCTGCTGGGTCAAACACAGTGATCTCCTTGGGACTGGAGACACACACACACACACACGCGTGCATGACACACACACACACACACACGCATGCATGCACGTACACATGTACACACACACACACACACACACACACACACACACACACACACACGCATGCAAGCACGTACACACACAAACACGTACAGACACATACACGTATGCACACACACACACACACGCATGCATGCAAGTACACACACACATACACGTATGGACACACTCACACACATGCACACACACACACACACACATACAAACACGCATACACACGCATGCATGCATGCACGCACACACACACACACCATAATGAATTACAAACCCAATTTACTGCATGAATGATTATAATAACTCTGGATGAATAAACCTACGCCTCTTCTTTGGCCTTCTTCTCTTTCTCCTTCTCCTTTTCCTTCTCTTCTTTCTCCTTCTGCTCCTTCTCCTTCCTCTCCTTCTTCTCTTGCTTCTCCTTCCTGGGAGACACGGGCACACACACATGAAGGAGAACTACAGAAGAACAGATAGAAGCGACTGGAACATAACCAACGTAGCTCTATTAAAACATAGAAGAAGAAAGGATTGAACTCACTCCTTTTTCTCTTTTTTCTTTTTTTCTCTTTCTTTTCTTTCTTCTTTTTCTTCTCTTCCTCCCTGGAGAAGAACAGGAAACAACCCTGTGTGTCCCACTTTGAGACATTTTACTGATATGTTGTCGGTGTGTTACACTTCGTGTGTGTGTTTGTGTGTATTTCGTTGTTATTGTGTGTGTGTGTGTGTGTGTGTGTGTGTGTGTGTGCATGTGTGTGTGCACTGTCAAAAAAATAAGTACAATACAGGTCCATTTTTGTTCCCTAAGGTACAAACTTAGCAAATGTTCCCTTAAAAGTACAAAAATGTATCTTGAAGGTACATTTCTGCTCCTTCCGTTGTACAGTGTGTACTTTCTGAAGTGTAAGGTACATATTTGTACCTTTAAGGTACATTATTGATCCTCAAAGGTTTAATATTGTCCCTTAGAAGGTACAAACAGGTGTGTGTAGTCAAGACCACCTTAGTGAGTCCAAAACAAGTCCAAGACCAGGACTAGTTGAGTCCAAGTCAAGACGGAGACAGTATCAAGACAATCATTTTGGGTTTCACTTTCCCTCCAATATTATTATCAACATAATAAAGACACCTGGACTCGGTCCAGACCTAAAGCCATATCGGGCAAGACCAGCGGCCGAGACCGAGACGAGTCAGAGACCGTAGAAAAATGGTCTTGAGTCCGGACTTGAGTACTACAAGGTCGAGTACTTATTCAAGGTCCAACAATGTCCCTTTGAAGGTCCCACCCCAGTGACAAGCTCTTGTTCCTTAAAGGTCCTGGTTGGTCCTTTTTTTTTTTGACAGTGTGTGTGTGTATGTGTGTGCATGTACGTGTATGTGT
>CM049389.1:21759116-21776616 GCA_026937815.1 Etheostoma perlongum | reverse complement strand
TCTCTACTGTTGTCTCTCTACATACTACTCTCTACTGTTGTCTCTCTACATACTACTCTCTACTGTTGTCTCTCTACATACTACTCTCTACTGTTGTCTCTCTACATACTACTCTCTACTGTTGTCTCTCTACATACTACTCTCTACATACTACTCTCTACTGTTGTCTCTCTACATACTACTCTCTACATACTACTCTCTACATACTACTCTCTACTGTTGTCTCTCTACATACTACTCTCTACATACTACTCTCTAATGTTGTCTCTCTACATACTACTCTCTACTGTTGTCTCTACATACTACTCTCTACATAGTACTCTCTACTCTTGTCTCTCTACATACTACTCTCTACTGCTCTCTCTACATACTACTCTCTACTGTTGTCTCTACATACTACTCTCTACATAGTACTCTCTACTCTTGTCTCTCTACATACTACTCTCTACTGTCTCTCTACATACTACTCTCTACATAGTACTCTCTACTCTTGTCTCTCTACATACTACTCTCTAGTGTCAACAGTACTTCATGTAATATTGGATGTGGAGTATTTCTTTCCGGGGTGCTAATATTCAAAACAAGTTTCTTTCTGAGAGTATACAGCAGAGCCGATTGTGATTAGTTTAAATGTGTGTGTGTGTGTGTGTGAGTGTGTGTTACTACATTTGTGGGGACCAAAAACTAGGAATACAGTATACTTATGGGGTCCTGACGGCTTTGTGGGGACAAAATGCTGGTCCCCATAACGTTAAAGGGCTGTTTGAGGGTTAAGACCTGGTTTTAGGATCAGGGTTAGAATTAGGTTATGGTTAGAGTTAGGGTAAGGGTTAAGACCTGGTTTTAGGATCAGGGTTAGAATTAGTTTAGGGTTAGGGTTAGGCATTTAGGTTTGATGGTTAAGGTTAGGGTAAGGGGCTAGGGAATGCATTATGTCAACGACTGGTCCCCATAAAGATAGTGGGACACACTTGTGTGTGTGTGTGTGTGTGTGTGTGTTGGAGAGAGAGGGACCATTGTGTCGGGTCGTGGATTGAGCCGCTGCAGTGAAGCATATATCAAACAGGACAGTAGTTGTGTGTGACTGTTTGTCAATAAACTATTGTCTTTTCTCTCTCTCTCTCTCTCTCCCTCTCTCTCTCTCTCTCCAGTTCAGGACCTCTGATTGGCCGTCATCCTATCTCGCTCTACCACCTGGTACACTACTACAGCTGCAATACTTAGTAGTAGTAGTAGTAGTATTTAGTTGCAGTTGTCAGCACTGTTAGCTGTTAGCTGCTGTTAGCTGTTAGCTGTTAGCAGCTGTTAGCTGCTGTTAGCTGTTAGCAACTCTGCTCACCTCTGTACAGCAGCTTTGAAAACACTTTGATTTGATGCATTTTGGTGCTAACGGACCTGGACCCTTAGCTTAGCTTGAGTTTTTCAGGTGATTTCTAGGGGCACAATGCTTCAGATATCAGGCCCCTGAATTGTACATCCCTCCACGTTATCTTACTCGGTTATGAGCTCAGTTGTTGTCATGAAAAATGACGTTTAAACTGCCGGGCTAGCAGCTGTTTCACTGTGAAATTCTCTTGGCAAAAGCAGAAGAAAAACTACTTGTATTTCCCCTTCTCTGAAAATGTAGATTAGCTTAATTTTGAAGCTACTCACAGTTAGCAGCTAACAGCTAGCACAGTACTTCCAAAACCCAACTCTTTCTGGGAATGAAATTTTGTTAGAAAATAAATCCCCTAAAAATGTAGTTGGGGTCCGTTCAGGGTCACGTGTTTTGGCAAGCTAACAGCTTGTTAGCTGCTAGTGGCGTGTGGTTAGCGAGTAGCGGTGGCGCGGGGCTAGGTGCGGGCAGAGCGGGGGTGCGATGGAGTACCACTCCGGTGGCAGCCTGCCCCTGCTGGGGAGACCGCGGTACTGCCCCGGGGCCAATGCTAACGGAGGATACCTGTGTGAGACTGGACACTGCTGCGGAGAGACCGGCTGCTGCACCTACTACTATGAACTCTGGTGTAAGTTGGACCCTAATTCCCCATGCATTGGTGTCCAAATGAGTAATGTGATTAAAAAACATCATGGGATGGATCCCTACAGAGATAGACCTTTTAGTTAAAGAGTAAGATCCTTTTAGTTTAACATGAAACAGCCCCGACATCACCATCACCAAACCCACCAGACTCCATGTAAATAATCACTACTTTTAGCATGTATAGAGCAGCATATCTCCACCAGACTCCATGTAAATAATCACTACTTTTAGCGAGTATAGAGCAGCATATCTCCACCAGACTCCATGTAAATAATCACTACTTTTAGCGTGTATAGAGCAGCATATCTCCACCAGACTCCATGTAAATAATCACTACTTTTAGCGTGTATAGAGCAGCATATCTCCACCAGACTCCATGTAAATAATCACTACTTTTAGCATGTATAGAGCAGCATATCTCCACCAGACTCCATGTAAATAATCACTACTTTTAGCGTGTATAGAGCAGCATATCTCCATCAGACCCCATGTAAATAATCACTACTTTTAGCGTGTATAGAGCAGCATATCTCCACCAGACTCCATGTAAATAATCACTACTTTTAGCGTGTATAGAGCAGCATATCTCCACATGTAAATGGGTGAATTAAGAGTTTATTCCAACCAGACCAGAGTGGTGATTGTTGGAACAGTGGAAAGATGAACCAAGACGGACTTTGATAGTTTTATTTTGTGTCTGTCCACTTTGAATGAAGTGTTTTTTACAATGATAAAAGTAGTGATAATTTACATGGAATCTGGTGGGTTTGGTGACGGGGTTTTCGTGGCTTTCAAATCTTTCAATTTCAAAGATTGTTTTTTCCCCTTCAGTCTCTTAGACACAAAAACATGGGAAAATAGGTTTCAGGTTGTAAAACACAACTGACCCTTTAAGCAAAGTACTTGAGTATTTGTACTCAGTAACGCTGTGTGTGCAGGGTTCTGGCTGCTGTGGACCGTCCTCATCCTGTTCAGCTGCTGCTGTGCGTACCGACACCGCCGAGCCAAACTGAGAGTTCAGCAGCAGCAGAGACAGAGAGAGATCAGCCTGCTGGCCTACCACGGAGCCAACTCCTACCCCTCGTCCATGCTGGACCTCAGTAAGACACCGTCTGCCTGTCTGCATGTATGTCTGTGTGTGTGTATGTCTGTCTGTCTGTGTGTGTATGTGTGTGTCTGTCTTTGCTTGTTTGAAAGCCATGATTTCTCTCTCTCTCTCTCATGGGGGGGCCAAGTTCTCTGGTTGGGGCAAAGCAGAGAAAGGGGAGGTAACCTTTCCCCTTATGACCTCATAAAGGGGAACATTCCAGATCGGCCCATCTGAGCCTTCATTTCCCCAAATTAGAGCAGGATACCCAGGGCTCAGTTTACACCTATCACCATTTCTAGCCACTGGGGGGCCATAGGCAGGCTGGTTGAACTCATATTAATGTTAAAAAACACCATAAAGTGAAATTGTCATGCCATGGGACCTTTAAAGGAAAATTCCCCCCAAAATATTAAAATCAAGAACAGTATGAAGTTATATAAAACAAAAATGTGGGGACCTTTTTAAAAAAAAAATTTAATTTCCTTTCAGCCCTCTATTTTCTAACTCGGCAGACGTCGCTCCCATCTTGTGTTTTTAGGTTTCCTGGCGTCTCTCAAGCTGCCGTCCTATGAGGAGGTGGCGGCTCAACCCTCCACCCCTCCTCCACCCTACAGCTCTGTGTTCACCACCCCACGTTACCCGCAGCCCCCACGCACCGCCGACCCCCACCTGCTCACGCAGCACGACCCGCTGCTGCACCGGCCGCTCAGCACCGGCCCCTCCTCGCTCAGCTCCGACAACAGGTAACAGTGCTAACGCTAATGCTAACGCTAATGCAACTGCTTGCACCACGCTGCAGGGAAACAAGCAGGAGATCTCAAAAATGTGGTTATAATTTTAGCAAAATCAGGTGACAGCAAATTTCTTTGAAGTGAGCTGAACACTTTGATGCATATTGTTTTCGTTGCATGATGAAATGCACAACACAACACAACTCAGTCATGGTTTCATGAATTTTAGATGAGTAATGTGTGTGTGACTCACCCCTGTAGCTCCAGTTGTTCCTGTGACTCCTGCTGCCCCTCCTCTCCGTGTAGCTCCTCCCTTTCGCCACCCGTCACGTATGAGACTGACACAAGCCACGCCACCACGCCCGGCGAGGCCACGCCCCTCACTTTTGATGTCACTTTGGAAACCATCTCCGCCGCTGCAACCTGTTTGGAGGTACATGAAACACGACTGGTTTCTGAGAGGATGGTTGGCACAGTGGCCGTTGATATCGGTGGCGAAGACGCCAATGGAGCACAGGACCCCGATTCTGCTGATTCACCGGTTCCCAACCAGGCTGTTACCGTGGTGGTTGTTACCAGGGCGGCCTCCCCTCAGCCTCTGCCCTCTCCTGGGACAGAGGTGGCTTTTTCTGTTCTAACTACATCTCCCATGAAGCAACAGCTTGACCTAGCACCATGTACCCCACTTGTCAGCCCAATTACACTCCCTAGTCCAAATGTTGTTGACACAACACCCACCTCCATCCAGATAATAAGCATTGAGGGTCCAATTGCGGGCCCCGAAACTACCCCTGCCCCAAAAATTCCCTTAATGTCAGGTCCTCCTACCCCAACTGCTTTCACTTCTGACAACCCTACAGAAACCCAAACCCTTGATCTAACAAGAACTTTTGATACCGCTACCCTTTCTAGTAGCCCAACCTCATTACTGTCCCCAGATGATAGAAGAACTTTGACCCTGATAACAAACTCTCCCAGTCTCCCAACCTCAGACCCAAATCCTCCTCCAATACCGTCAAGTCCAATCCAAGTACCAGAACAACTACCTTCAAACATTACCCAAGTTCCAGATCCAATACTAACAAACATTGCGCAAACTCCTGTTCCAGTATCTTCAGACATTATCCCAGTTCCAGACCCAGTTCAAGTTACCGACCCAATCCTAACTCCCCTTACCCAAACTCTAGACCTAGTACCTACAAACCTTATCCTCGTGCCGAACCCACAACCTAAAATAGTCCTAGACTGTGAAACTAATCCCGTTGTAACACCTGCACATTCAGACCTTATCCTTGCTACAGATGCACCTACATTAGCCCATTGCCTGGTTCCGCCCAGCCCAAGATCAGACTTGCCCCAACACCCAGGGCTTGTTGCTGGTCTTGAATCTTTTCTCGATCCAGCTACAGTACCAGCTGATTCAGGTCCTTCACTGGTCCTGTCTCAATTGTCAGAGTCAGTGGGTTCTAGATCAGGTCCACTGTCTGTTCCTGCCCCTGTGCTCACATTCCCAACCCATACATCCTCCCCTTCCCCTTCCTCCTGCCCAGCCATAACCATAGACTCTGAATTTTCTTACACTTCCCCTGCAGCCTTTTCTCCATCCTCGACACCGTCCCTTCCTTCTCCTTCTTCCCTCCCCACCTTTCCAGCCCTGTCTTCTACTTCCCTCCCGGCCCCAGCTTTACTCCTTGACCCCCTCAGTGCTCTGCACCAGTCCAACAAAGGTGGATCCTCCTCTGGCCATGCTTCCTCCCTTTCCCCCTCGCCTCGTGCTACTCAGTCCCCGCCGAAACAAACTCTCTTTTCCCCCTGCGTGGATATCTTTGAGCCGGGCCCTCCGAGCTGGGAGGACGGAGAGGAGGAACAGGAAGAGGACAATGATGATGATGAAGATGAGGACATGGGAGCAGATGAGAGCCAGTATAGACATCGGCGACTTACCGGTGACTCTGGCATCGAGGTGTGCAGGTGTCGGGTGGAGGAGGAAGACGAGGAGGAGGAAGAGGAGGAGAGGGATAGGAAGGAGGATGGCCGGAGAGAAAGAGGAGGGGAGAGGGATACAAAAGGAGGAGGAAACCCTGATCTCCATGACAGCGTGGACTGCCCTGCCAGAGGTCAGGCACCCACAGGGGAAGGACTTATACTGTGCAACTCCACACCAACGCCAACGTCCGAGGACAGTGGCAAAATCGTCATTGCCATGGAGACCGTGTGATTGACAGAAGTTGCCGGATCAAATAATTCGTCATCCAGACGAGGGATGAAGTTAATAATGGCGGCCACCCTTGAGAGGTTTTCCTGAGACTGGTGCGTAAGCGGGGAGGTTTTGAACGCACACATGTTACGTCACGTTAATAATGTCGGACCAGCATCGGCGTTGGAAGTTAGGAAGAGATTCTACCGGAAGCAAAGATCATTACAACAAAGTTTCTACTGTTAGTTGGGGTTTTAGTCAGATGTAGTTTGGGAAGATTCTGCATGGCGAGTGGAGACGCATTTACTCAGATTTCATCCAGGGTGCAATTTAACACCTTCAACAAGACAAAACTGGTGTCAGCAGCTTGTAAAATGTTCAGAAAAACTACGACACCTTATCCCCATTTAGACCCAAACAGGTTTCACAGTTAACGCAAAGAACATTTAGTTTTTGAGGCAGTGGCTATGAACCGACCTCTTAGTTAAAGTAGATCCATTCAGTACTGCTCCCAGTCAGAGGAAACCGTCCAATGAAGGAAATCTGTCTGTGGAGGTCGAGGTGACACTACTCCTTATGGAGATCAGTGTTTTTAATCACTTTTCCAGGCCTCACGGACACACACTAATGTGTTGAATTAATTTCCTTCTACATTAAAACATCGGCCATGATCTTTAAAAGGCGCTCTCCACACATAAGTCAATTTTTTAAACTCACAGTGTTACAAACAGATGCATTTACCAAACAGGAAGGGGCTAATGAAATATGCCATTGAAGTGGCATTATGGGTAAGTGTGGGTTCCAGTGTTTTTGGAGGATGACCCATACTAGAAACTAAAACCTCGGCTTCTCCTCAGCTTCAATTCTGACCATTTTTGTTAAAATCTGTCCTTTGCAAGTCACCTAACCTGCGTCAAGGCACAGACCTCTCAGTACATGTGCGCCTGCTCCACCACTGAACCAACCCGGCCACACCAGTACTGCAATTATAGAACGGCCGTGTGCGGTCCGGTGACGTTAACGCTCAGAAGTTGTAACCGTGGTCATCATCAGAGGGGCGTTACGCAGAAATGACGCTTCCTTTCTCGCGTCTGTCTGAGTATTTATCGGAAGACACCTCGCTTGTTGTTAATTCCATAAACTGCTTTTCCAAAATCCAGTTTCAACAAGAAATACAACACCTGGATACCAGGATGTGCTCTCCTGTCATTATGACATAAGCAACCGGCTATTTTTAAATAATAGCATGGTTAAAGCGAATTAACCAATGCGGCAGGCTTACATCCACGCTGCTAATCCCATCGGCCTACGGCACTTTAATGTACAACTCGAAATAATAAAATAGATCATCATAGATCCATTCAGTACTGCTCCCAGTCAGAGGAAACCGTCTAATGAAGGAGATCTGCGGTCCGATGACGTGCACGTAAATGTGCTGTATTTATATATCTTTTCTAGTCTTAACGACTACTCAAAGCTCTTTTACATCATACAGGATACATTCACCATTCACACACATTCATACACTGTGGCCGAGGCTGCTCATCAGATACACACTCACACACATCTACACACCTGCTCATCAGATACACACTCACACACATCTCGGGGTTCAGTGTCTTGCCCAAGGACACTTCGACATGGGACTGCAGGGCCAGGGATTGAACCACCAACCTTCCGATTGGCAGGCAACCGCTCTACCACTGAGCCACAGCCGCACGTGGTCATCATCAGAGAGGCATCGTGCAGAAATGACGCTTCCTTTCTCGCGTCTGACTGTCACCAAGAGAAGATCTTTAAATAGCATTTAGGAAAACACCTCGCTCGTCACCGGTGACGACGCAGGGTTGGAAGCGTGCCGGGGACAAACGGGCTGATGTGGGAGGATGATTGACTCGGACTGCCAGGGGGGACGGCTGATTCATTCATAAAGAGGGACGTTTGGATGGAGGAGTCTGTCAGGAGAGCTGAATTAGCTGGGTGGTTATGCAACGGGAAAGACAGAACCACAGATTCGACGTTGCTGGCTGATCCTGTACGGAAGGTTTTAGGGTTCTCTGTGCGTCAGACATCGTCCGAGGAAGGATTTTGCATAAATAGAAACAAACAATGGCCGCTTTCACACAGAAACAGAGCGCCACACAAGAGAAACAGGGACACGTCATCGTTCCCGCCTTTGTCTCTTTCTCTGAATCTGATGTCAGATACAACAAGACGTTGTAGACTCCACGCAATCCGTCTAAACTCGGTAATATTCACTCTGTGCATCTCTCCATTCATAGAAACATCACTTTTAACTAAAGTTCACGCTCAATTCAAGCTATTTTAGGGCTTTAAAATGACAGCAACCTCAATCCGGGTTAAAAAATTGGAGATTTTAGGAATTTAGGAATTATTTTTGTCCCGTTGGTGAACAGATCGATGGACGTGTCCATATATTTTGTGACAGAAAGACATAAAGGTAGAGTACTATATTTTGTCAATGATAGAGTTGCTAACATTTGTGTAGTACATGTTGGTGTATTTCCAATCACTTTAAAATTAGTACAAAGCAATATTTTTCATCAGGTAGAGTCTGCGTGTAAATACCCCCCCCAAATACCCCAAACACCCCAACCTCCCCCCCAAAAAAAAAAAACCTGCAGAAAGCATTGATAGTTAAGCAATGGGTTGTGATTGTTTGGTAATTAGTACAACTAATTAAATTAAGTTTAGGTGACTATGATGTTGTAATTTATTGATTTTAACCCTCGTGTTGTCTTCCTGTTCCAACTTTTAGTTTTTCTGAGTCAAAATCTTAAATTAAAACCTCCTTAAGACACTTTTGTCACTTTTTCCAAAATTCTTTGTCCATTTTTTTGGACGTTTTTGTTTTTTGAAAGTTTTTGGGATGTTTTTGAAGCTTTCTCCGTCATCTGTTGTCACTTTTTGACTTTTTTTAACGTTTCCCCTAAGTTCTTTTCTTTCTTTTTTTTAACGATGTCTTTGTCGATTGTCGATTTTTTTTTAAACGTTTTTGAAGATTTCTCCGACATTTTTTTTCAATTTTTTACGTTTTCTAACTTTTCCCGAAGTGTTTTCTCACTTTTTCAATTATTTCTGTCACTTTTTTCAGTTTTAAATCTTTTTTTCTTCTCAAAATGCTATGAAATTAAATAAAATACCCAAATTCAATGAAAACAGTGAACTGATCAGTTATTTAACGTGTGAGGAACGTCGTATGGAACCATCCTCGTTGTTGAAGGAAACCCAAATTTCTGATTTAGAGACTTTTTGAAAAAACAAAGGACAAAGCAACCCTAACCCAAAGCAACTTTGTTTGATTCAAATCTTTCTAAAACCTTCTGGAAAAACTTTAAAAAATCATCAGGATGAAAATATTATTTAACCCCGGAAGACCCGTTTAACTCTCATGTTGTCTAGGGTCAAATTTGACCCGTTTTCAAAGTTTTTTTTTTATATCTGAAATAAAGGAAGTCAAAATACAGGTGAAAAATGTTGGAAAAAGCTGCAAAATCTATTGAAAAAAATACAAAATACAAAAATAATGATAAGGTGAAAAATGTTTTTTTAAGGTCACAGGGAAGACAACACAAGGGTAAAAAAAAACAAAGAAAATAAAATTCCTGCGCACACTTTCATGTCTTGGTCAGGGGAATTAAAGGTCCCTGGAACTGACATTTTATTTTTATTATTATTACATTTCTATCTTTTGGAGATTTTCACCAAAACAACAGTGTGAGGAGCGTGAGGGCTCGTGCAAAACAGTGTTTTCCAGCACACTTCCCGGAGGTATGCCATCACATATTGGCGTATGCTTCAGCAGTGTCAGACGTGTAATTGTACTTTTATATGAAAACATTGTTATTAATTCCATAAACTGCTTTTCCAAAATCAAATTTCAACAAGAAATACCCCACAGGCTTGCTCCAAACTAGGTCAAATTCCTCGTATGTATGTCATACCTGGCGAATAAAGCTGATTCTGATTCTGACATTGATACCAGGATGTTCTCTCCTGTCATTAAGCAAGAGGCTATTTTTAAATAATAGCGTGATTAAAGCGAATTAACCAATGCGGTAGGCTTGCATCCACGCTTCTAATCACATCGGCCTACGGCACTTTACTGTAAAACTCGAAATAATAAAAGCGATTTCCGGTCTTCACGATAAGTTTTTAACCCTCGTGTTGTCTTCCCGTCAAAATTGAAAAACACTTTTGATGTTTTTTATCAATGTTTTTAACTTTTTCTTAAATTTTTGTCATTTTTTACGTAACACTAACTTCTTAACTTTAGTTTTACAGTTATTTTTGGAATTTATGATCAATAAACCTCATTAATTATATCTAATGTTTGAGTTAGAAAAGCAGAAATTGGGAATTATTTAGAATAAAATTAAAGGAATGGATGTCAATGATAATCACAGACTGGAATATGTCAACTTTTACTCAATACTATTTCAAAAACACTTCCATTTGTTTTCAAATGCTATAAAATTGAATAAGACGCCCCAAAATTAATGAAAGTAGAGATTTGTACTTGGCAAAGAGCGTTGGGTGGAATCAATCATGTTATTTTGGGGAATTAAAAATAACATTGATATAGGACAACATGGGGACAACATGGGGACAACATGAGGACAACATGAGGACAACATGAGGGTTAACTTTGAAGATTCTCACTGATTCTTAAACCCTGTGTCCATGCTGCATTACAACACGGACTTTACACATTTGTTGCATAGATGATGGGTATAACTTTGACAGTTTACCTGTACTGATGACATATGACATAAGCAATGTCCTGCTGTCCATGGAAAGGACGTGACTTTGACAATGGCAGCAACAGAGCCGACAGTTCCCCGCTGGATGTATTCCAGACGTCTTGGTAGTCACTTTGGCAACCAACGTGCACAAGCTTGGACTCACACATCGGTGGCTAACAATGATCCAATATTTGTTTTTTAAAAACCTTTTGTGGCTAAACTCAGATATTGGAATCTTGTTTTTGAGCCGATGTGGACTCAAACAGACACCTTGTTCGATTGAATCCAGGCCAAATTTGCGCCTGTGGACCGTAAAAGGCGTACAAGTTTATAGAGACTTGAGGGACCACTATAAGGAAGCTCAACGGACCACCTTGAGGAAGCTCGGGGGACCCCCTCGAGGAAGCTCGAGGGACCACCTCGAGGAAGCTCATAGGATTACCTTGAGGAAACTTGTGGGACCACCTCAAAGAAGCTTGAGGGACCACCTCAAGGAAGCTTGGGGGACGACCTTGAGGAAGCTCGGGGGACCCCCTCGAGTAAGCTCAAGGGACCATCTCGAGGAAGCTCAAGGGACTACCTCAAAGAAGCCCTTTGGGACCACCTCAAAGAAGCTCGAGGGACCACCTCGAGGAAGCTGGAAGGACCACCTTGAGAAAGCTCGAGGGACTACCTCGAGGAAGCTTGAGGGACCACCTCGAGGAAGCTCGAGGGACCACCTCAAGGAAGCTCAACGGACCACCTTGAGGAAGCTCGGGGGACCCCCTCGAGTAAGCTCAAGGGACCACCTCGAAGAAGCTCGAGGGCGATGCCAAGCCGTTGATATTGTGGTTGATTGTGTTTTTTGTTTACTTGAACTAATAAGGTTATATATCTCCATGGTTACAGAGTGCCATTTCTACTTGACAATTGTTACTACTTAGCATTAGATAGAGATGTTCTTGCTTTGTGTGGGTGTGGACCTTCAAACCAGAGTGACTGGGGAAATGTCTAAAATCTGTTCCTCTAGTGCAACCCAGGTTCCCAAAGGTTCTGCAGCTCTGAGATCAGCCTCGTAGAAGGCAGACAAGCAGGTTTTGGTGAGATATCCAACGCCACTTCATTCAGGATTTTATCTAAATATATAATAAAATATAATATATATAATATATAATAAAATAAAATATGAGCATGTCGGGGCTCGGGGCGAGTTCCCTCTCGCGGGGCTGATGTCGGGGCTGGTCTAACGTTTGGAAATCCTGTGTCGCTGTCCAATGTGAGTCGAGTGCAGATGTGAGTCGCGCATGCTCAGATTTACAGTTTACTGCATAACGTTACAGAAGTCTCTCGTTAGCATCTCGGAGGCTACTTCAGACGCTACAGAAGTCTCTCGTTAGCATCTCGTTAGCATCTCGGAGGCTACTTCAGACGTTACAGAAGTCTCTCGTTAGCATCTCGGAGGCTACTTCAGACGCTACAGAAGTCTCTTGCTAGCATCTCGGAGGCTACTTCAGACGCTACAGAAGTCTCTCGTTAGCATCTCGGAGGCTACTTCAAACATTAGCATCGTTAGCATCTCAGAGGCTACTTCAGACATTAGCATCGTTAGCATCTCGGAGGCTACTTCAGACGCTACAGAAGTCTCTCGCTAGCATCTCGGAGGCTACTTCAGACGTTACAGAAGTCTCTCGTTAGCATCTCGGAGGCTACTTCAGACGCTACAGAAGTCTCTCGTTAGCATCTCGTTAGCATCTCGGAGGCTACTTCAGACGTTACAGAAGTCTCTCGTTAGCATCTCGGAGGCTACTTCAGACGCTACAGAAGTCTCTTGCTAGCATCTCGGAGGCTACTTCAGACGCTACAGAAGTCTCTCGTTAGCATCTCGGAGGCTACTTCAGACATTAGCATCGTTAGCATCTCAGAGGCTACTTCAGACATTAGCATCGTTAGCATCTCGGAGGCTACTTCAGACGTTACAGAAGTCTCTCGTTAGCATCCCGGAGGCTACTTCAGACGCTACAGAAGTCTCTCGTTAGCATCTCGGAGGCTACTTCAGACGCTACAGACGTCCTTTGTTAGCATTTTATATGCTACTTGTTGCAAAGTGACGCATGCGCGACTCACATCTGGGAGTGACGACTCGTCTTCATCTCTTTTTGTTTCTAGATCCGCTGAATCAAACCAAGGTTTTCACCCAGTTTTTTTTATCAAATGTAAATTCCGCACTGTTAGAAAGAGTTTCACACTCTCGACTGGATTCACATTGACAAGTCAGATTTAGTTTTAACAAAACAAAGAAAAAAACTCAAGTAAAGTCTGTTGGATCCGTTTCTGACGGTGTTTCCTGGAGCAGGCGGGACGTGGAGCCAGTTCCTAATTTGCTCATAAACCGAGAGTCCCTTTGCGGTTTCTTGAATCACAAATTCAATGAATTCAGCGCCAGAAATTCCTGAATCTTGCCGCCTCTCCAGTTATAGATAAGCGTTGGCGTCTTTTGTGTAAATCGCCCTCCATCTTAATCTTCACCCACGGATGTTTTGTGTTCTTCCGGTATAACCCTTGTGTTGTCTTCCCATCAACCATTTTTTTCAACATCATTTTCACTTTTTCAATGGGTTTCAAGTTATTTGATATTTCTAACGATGACATTTTCAGCACTTATTTTGAAGGCCCATTTTTTTGTGATAAAAAACTGAAAACGGGTCAAATTTGACCCGAGGACAACATGAGGGTTAAATAGACAATATGTTCTCTTTGGTGTGAGCTGGTTTCTTCTAATTTGAAAATGCCAATTTAAAAGCTGACACAAAGCTCAGACGCAAGACGCTTTAAAGGCCCCATGCCATGAAAATGTCATTTTAAGGGTTTTTTAACATGAGAGTTAACCCCCGGCTGCTTGAGATATCGGCACACTAGATCACCGATCCTGACTGAAATGTGAACCCGGTCAAAGTCTGACACAACTCTGGATTTTGGCCTCGTTAAATGTCTTTGATTGACTTTCCCTTGTTCCGTGAGCAGATTGTGATGTTTGACAGAGTCTGTTTCCTCCGTCTAAAGAATGTTTTTACCTTGTTATCTCTTCTCTTCTGTCCTTCCTGTTTGCATGAGCTTTCTGTCGGAGGAGTCGAAGGGAAGCGGAGAAGTGATTAGTCTTTAAAACCCGTTAATATTATGATGATAACAATGCTAATTATTAGTAATACTAAATGAATAGTGAGTGTGTAAGTGTGGATGTGTGTGTGTGTGACCTAACTGAACCAGCCTGTTCTAAAAGTGTGTGAATATATACGGAATAAAAACGGTCAAATCTGCCACGCGTCTGTCTCCCTTCGTACATCAGAATCCACATTCATCTACCAAAGGGGGGTCCAACCTAAGGTGCTGTAGGAAGGATTGTAAAGTTACAGGATTCAGTCAAAGCATTCGAACATCAACAACTTCTCAGTCCCTTCCCCCCTTTCTAAAGCCCAAATGGTCTCCTAAGCCCCTCACCCCTAGGAAGGAGAAAGAATGCATGTGGCAAAAGCAGTGATTGACACGCAGCCCCTGATTGGTGCATTTGAACAGGAAGCGGTGGATTTTTTTGCAGATCCCACTACAGGCTGTAGGTGGCGCCTGTGGAGCCGACCTGCTTCATGTAGTTCTACTGCAACACAGGGTCAGTTTTGGTAGATATGACAGAAAGTTAGTTTTATAAGTCTTACCTACAGCACCTTGAATTTCACCTTTAATTTCACTAAGGGCCATGATGGAAAAAGAGAATCGACGGTCAGACATGTGTAGTTTATTGCTTTTATTGAATTGAAAAAGTAACACATTTTTGATTGTCTCGTGTCTCATTTTCCCTTATAGTTTGGTCGACACAAAGACCAAAACAGTCTGAAAATAAGTTCCTTAGCTGGGTTGGGGTTGAGTTTGGGGTTGGGTTGGGATTGGATAGGGTTTGGGTTGGGTTGGTTTCGGGTTTGTAGGGGTTGGGGTTTGTTAGTTGGTTGGGTTGGGATTGGGGTTAGAGTTGGTTTGGGGTTGATTGGTTGGTTGGGGTTTGTAGGGGTTGGTTGGGTTAGGGTGGGGTTGGGTTGGAATTGGGTTGGTTGGGTTGGTTAGTTGGTTGGGTTGGGATTGGAGTTGGTTTGGGGTTGGTTGGTTGGGGTTTGTAGGGGTTGGTTGGGTTAGGGTGGGGTTGGTTTGTTGGGGTTGGGTTGGAATTGGGTGGGTTTGGTTTGGTTGGTTGGGGTTTGTTAGTTGGTTGGGTTGGGATTGGGGTTGGGGTTAGAGTTGGTTTGGGGTTGGTTGGTTGGTTGGGGTTTGTAGGGGTTGGTTGGGTTAGGGTGGGGTTGGGTTGGAATTGGGTGGGGTTGGTTGGGTTGGTTAGTTGGTTGGGTTGGGATTGGAGTTGGTTTGGGGTTGGTTGGTTGGGGTTTGTAGGGGTTGGTTGGGTTAGGGTGGGGTTGGTTTGTTGGGGTTGGGTTGGGTTGGAATTGGGTGGGTTTGGTTTGGTTGGTTGGGGTTTGTTAGTTGGTTGGGTTGGGATTGGGGTTGGGTTAGAGTTGGTTTGGGGTTGGTTGGTTGGTTGGGGTTTGTAGGGGTTGGTTGGGTTAGGGTGTGGTTGGGTTGGAATTGGGTGGGGTTGGTTGGGTTGGTTAGTTGGTTGGATTAGGGTGGGGTTGAACAAAGTACAAACATTGAAAAATGTGTTGAAAAAAGGGACAAAAACGTAAGAAAAAGTTAAAAACATTGATTTAAAAACAAAAGTGTTGATTTTGGCGGGAAGACAACACAAGGGTTAAGGACTATCACCCCGCCCCCCAACCCCCCCCATTTTCATTTTGCCCCGGCCTCCCAGCCCGCCCTCGGAGTGACGACCACCTGATACGGTAACGGCTGCAGGACGACGCCCAGCTGCCCCTGCAGGTTGGGGGGGGAGCCCCGTGTGGCTGCGCGAAGCTCATTCGCTGCAGCAGTGAGGATAGGAAGAGGAAGAGCTCCAGACGCGCCAATGATTCGCCGACGCAGACCCGAGGCCCCGCCCCGAACGGCAGGAAGCAGGGGGGCGTGGCCCGCTGGCCACGGTCGTCTAGGAAACGATCTGGAGAGAGGCGGAAAGACAGGGAGGGGGGATGTTCAGGTGCAGTTTTTTAATGTTTGTGTGTGTGTGCGTGTGTGTGTGTGTGTGCGCGTGTCTATATGTGTGTGTGTGTGTGTGTATATGTGTGTGTGTGTGTGTGTGTGCGCGTGTGTGTATGTCTGTGTGAGTGTGTATATGTGTGTGTGAGTGTGTATATGTGTGTGTGTTACCTGGGTTGAAGAGGTCCGGTTTGTCCCAGTGTTGGGGGTCGTGGTGAATCGACCACATGTTGACCAAAACACGAGTCCCACGACAGACCGCGTGACCGCCGATACTACAAGACAGAGTGTGAAGTTACTGCCAACTTCACAGCCGTCATTGTTATGAAGTTTGTTTGTAATCTAATAAAATAACATGAACACAACATTTGTTGCATTTAGAGTTGGGTTGGGTTGACATTGGACATTGGGTTGGTGTTGGTTGGGGTTGGGGGTTGGGTTGGAGTTGGGTTGGGGGTTGGGTTGGGGTTGGGTTGGAGTTGGGTTGGGGGTTGGGTTGGGGTTGGGTAAAAACGCCCCGCCCTGGTTGGGTTTGGGTTGGGGGTTGGGTTGGGTTGGGGGTCCTCCTACAGCGTAGTCTACCTGGTGTTGGTCCTGGTGATGTGTTGGGGGTTGGGGTTGGTTGGGGTTAGGTTGGGTTGGGGTTTGGTTGGGTTTGTGTTGGGGGTTGGGTTAGGTTGGGTTAGGGTAAAAACGCACCGCCCTGGTTGGGGTTGGGTTGGGTTGGGGGTCCTCCTACAGCGTAGTCTACCTGGTGTTGGTCCTGGTGATGTGTTGGGGTTGGGTTGGGGTTAGGTTGGGTGGCGTTGGGGTTGGGCTTAGGTTGGGGTTTGGGGTCCTTGTCCTACAGCGTAGCCTACCTGGTGTTGGTCCTGATGATGTGTTGGGGTTGCGGTTGCGGTTGGGTTGGGGGTTGAGGGTTGGGTGGGGGTTGGGGGTCCTTGTCCTACAGCCTAGCCTACCTGGTGTCGGTCCTGGCGATGTGCGGGATCAGCACGGGGCTGACCGGGCGGATCCTCATGCCCTCGTTGATGACACAGTCCAGGTACGGCAGCCAGCTGCGGTCCGACACGCACACGGCTCGCTCGCCGCCCACGTGCTCGTCCAACTCCTTCTGCACGCGCTCCTGGACCTGCAGGGGGGACGAGTGGAGAACCGAGGGTTTAGTACACTGTCTGGAATAAGGTTTGACGATAAAGTAAAGAAGCACGGGCTACACGTCACGTCTCACTTTAGAAAATTCTGTTTTTCCTACAAAAGACTCGAAGGACAGAGACAGACTGTTATAAAGACCTGAGAGACAGAGACAGACTGTTATAAAGACCTGAGAGACATAGACAGACTGTTATAAAGACCTGAGAGACAGACTGTTATAAAGACCTGAGGGACAGAGACAGTTATAAAGACCCGAGGGACAGAAACAAACTGTTATAAAGACCTGAGGGACAGAGACAGTTATAAAGACCTGAGGGACAGAGACAGACTGTTATAAAGACCTGAGGGACAGAGACAGTTATAAAGACCTGAGGGACAGAGACAGACCGTTATAAAAACCTAAGGGACAGATACAGACTGTTATAAAAA
>CM049389.1:21739116-21751616 GCA_026937815.1 Etheostoma perlongum | reverse complement strand
CCTGCACTCCTCCACCCTCACCATCCCTGCACTCCTCCTGCATTCCTCCACCCGCACCAGCCCTGCACTCCTCCACCTGCTCCAACCTTGCACTCTTCCACCCGCACCAACCCTGCACTCCCCCTGCACTCCTCCACCCGCACCAACCCTGCACTCCTCCTGCACTCCTCCACCCTCACCAACCCTGCACTCCTCCTGCACTCCTCCACCCTCACCAACCCTGCACTCCTCCACCCGCACCAACCCTGCACTCCTCCACCCGCACCATCCCTGCTGCTGCTGCTGCTGCTTGTGTAATCTCTCCGGTTGCCGCAGTGAAGGGAAGGAAACCCTCTCTCCGCTCCGGTCTACGTCTCTCTGCCGCCTGTCCTTTTATGGCGCGGGGACACCCGCCCGTCACAGCCGGATGCGGCCCATGTTTGGGCTGCTACGAAAGCGAGCGGCGGGGGGGAATCCCTCGGCCAATAAGGGGCAGCACGGGAGTTACCTAGGAGACGGAGAGTATAAAAGAGGCAGCGCGCGGAGAAGGAGCCCAGCATCTTCAGCATCACCGAGCAGGACACACACACACACATACACACACACACACAGCTCCACAGGATTAATAAGAACCGGATCTCTTGTTTCTTGGACCCCTGACAGCAGCAGAGAAATCTCTTCTTTAGATCTTCTTCACACGCTTTGGCACAGGAGAAAAACCTCGGTGGAGACGATGCTTCTGGAGCGCGGGGACAGCTTCATGTCGGAGTTTGAGGACGCGTGCAGCGCCTGGGTGGACAGCGTGGGGTCCAGCCCCAGCGACGGAGCCGACTCCGACGTGGGATCTCCGTTCTGCCAAGGTACGTGTGTGTGAGGGTGTGTGTGTGTGTCTGTGTCAGTGTGTGTGTGAATAACAGATTCAGAGCTGCAAAGTATCAGTATTTTGATAATTAAGTAATCAAGTGATTTTTCATGCAAAAACAAAAAAAAAAAAAAAAAAGAAAAGGCCGTTTACAGGACTCAGGGTGTACATTTTGATCTATTTTGATGACTTTTTATGAAAAACTTGTAATCCATCAATCGAGGAGATAATGGACGGATGAGTCGACAGCTGCAGCCCTCAGCAGATCGATCAGACTGACTAATATTTAATATATTTGGTGTATTCATGGGTCAGAATGGGCTCAGTCTGCTGCAGCAGGTGCATTCCTGAAAACATTACACATGGGGCTCAAAGCTAAAGGCTATGATCAATAACTGCCTCTCGTTATTGATTCTGCCGTGTGTGATGCAGCTCAGATTCTCTTTAATGATGAAACGCAGAACTCACACTGTTGTTTCAGATGATGAGTATTTATGGCTGTATTACATATTCTTCAGGATGTGATGCATAGCGCTGCAGCTGCTTGCTGCAGAAGCCTCTTCCATTGATTTCCAGTGTGTGGGCTGCTGACGAGATGTTATGCAATGACATTAACGCCCCCTCCTCCCTCCCTCCTCCTCCTCCCTCCCTCTCTCTCTCTCTCCTCAGTCTTCTCTCCGGGAACAGACGCCTCTGACTCAGATTTCTTCTCCGACTTCAGCGACTGCTCCTCGGACACTCTCTCCCCCTCCCTCGGCTACGCAGGCGGCTTCTTCCCCTCCGAGCAGGAGGCGGCGTCGGGGGCGGCGGAGCTGAGCAGCACGGCGGACGCCATCCTCAACATGATCACAGAGATCGTGGGCATCTGCACCGAGATGGAGCAGCAGAGCGAGTCCTCCGCAGCCTCCCCCACCCAGCTCCTCGCTCCCAGCGCCGATCCGATCCTCCCTCCTCTCGCTCTCGCTCAGCCCCCGCCTCCCGCCTCCGTCTCCCACCCCCACCCCCACCCCGTCGTGGTGAAAAGCGAGTTCCCCGTGAGCTCCAGCTGCGTCTCCGGGTGTGGACACGCTGCGGCGACCGGGAACGAAAACGTCGCCGGCGACGCTCTCCCGCTGGCGGACGTGTCGGACTTCATCGACTCTCTGCTGGGCGGCGACGCCAACGCCAACGGCCTGGGCGGCGGCGAGGTGAAGCAGGAGCCCCTGGGGCTCGAGGACTGGCTGAAAAGCTTGGGGGGGGGGGACCCCGGCAGCTACGTCATTGGTTGGCCGGCGGCGGCGGCTGTGAAGACGGAGTTAGTGCAGAGCTTCTCCCCCTCGCCGCTCTCCTTCCCCTCCACCCTGGACGCCCATCTCCTGTCGACGCTCCTCCAGGGCGCGTTCCCCATCAACCTCGTGCCCGGAGGAGCCCCCAAAACGTCGCCGGGCGGCAGCGGCGGCGGCCGGCGAGCCCCCGCCAAAAGCACCGGGGTGAAAGCGAAGCCCTTCCCGTGCTCGGTGCAGGGCTGCGAGCGCCGCTTCTCGCGCTCCGACGAGCTCAACAGGCACGTGCGCATCCACACGGGCCAGAAGCCGTTCCAGTGCGCCGTGTGCGCGCGCAGCTTCAGCCGCAGCGACCACCTGACCACGCACACGCGCACCCACACCGGCGAGAAGCCCTTCTCCTGCGACGTGTGCGGGAAGCGCTTTGCGCGCAGCGACGAGAGGAAGAGGCACGGACGCGTGCACGTGAAGCAGCAGCTGCGCGCGCAGATGATGGCCGCCTACTCCCTGGCTCTGACCGCGCCCGCAGGAGTGTAAAGAAAACCTCTCGCGTGTTTTGGAGTTAATTGAAAAAAAAAAGCTTCTGGGTTTATCGCATCAGACGAGAGACGTTTCCACGTGACGTCACGATGATGGCCGTTCGGTTCAGAGGACTTTGTCGTCTAGATTCTCGTCTCTTCTAGCGGCTTGAGAGTCCATGTCCACTGTCGGAGGATAAAGACAGGAAGTGGATCAAAAGACTCGTTGACAACGTTCAAGTCTGATCCATCGAGGTGCTCTGGACTTTAAAATGCTGCTAAACTTTGGTATTTTTCACCCTGGACTCTATGTTTCCCATGTTTTGCTGATTTTTTTCGTCAAAGTGCCAAACAAACCAGACTCCATTTATAAAAACATAATTTTATCATCGTAAAAAACACACTTTATTCAAAGTGGACAGAAACAAAATAAGAATATGAAAAGCCGTCTTGGTTCATCTTTCCACTGTTCCAACAATCACCACTCTGGTCTGGTTGGAATAAACTCTTAATTCACCCATTTACATGTGGAGATATGCTGCTCTATACACACTAAAAGTAGTGATTATTTACATGGAGTCTGGTGGAGATATGCTGCTCTATACACACTAAAAGTAGTGATTATTTACATGGAGTCTGGTGGAGATATACTGCTCTATACATGCTAAAAGTAGTGATTATTTACATGGAGTCTGGTGGAGATATGCTGCTCTATACACGCTAAAAGTAGTGATTATTTACATGGAGTCTGGTGGAGATATGCTGCTCTATACATGCTAAAATCACTGATTATTTACATGGAGTCTGGTGGAGATATGCTGCTCTATACATGCTAAAATTAGTGATTATTTACATGGAGTCTGGTGGAGATATGCTGCTCTATACATGCTAAAATTAGTGATTATTTACATGGAGTCTGGTGGAGATATGCTGCTCTATACACGCTAAAAGTAGTGATTATTTACATGGAGTCTGGTTGCTCCCATCAGTCATTAAGACACAAAAACATGGGAAACAGGGTCCAGAGAGGTGAAGTGAAAGGCTGTTTATTAAGGAGCTGAACTGACTGTGTGTGAGCTTTAAAGGAGCAGTCCGTCTAACGGAAAGGAAAGTGTTTCCTGTAAAATATTTTCTGCATGAGGACGTGAAGAAAGTGAAAATGTCCGAATGTCGTGATTCTGTTTTCCTCTTTTCGACTCAAATATTTTTATGTATTTATATATTTGACATCGCCGAGGAGTTATATGTTTGTAACACATCTCTATTTTTCTAGGTTTGTCTACTCTACCTCTTCATGGTTTTACAAAAACAGAGAGAATGTGTATATATATATTTAAAAAAAACAAAACAAACAACAACAACAACAACAAGAAAAGAAGCCAGATTTCTATGGCGGGTAAAATGTGCAATTTATGTCACTTTTCTACAAAAACGATTGTAAAAATCCGAATGAACTTTGTTCTATAACTTTCATTCTGATGATATATTGCGGTGCGGGTTTATTACGCTCGCGGTGTTGGTACAAAGCACTGATGCATTGTGGGATATGTGTCCTGGTTTCTCTGTGTCTCGGCGCGAGTCGGGCTCTCAGTAAGCACACGTGGTTGTGCGAGTTTCTACGTGTCCTCGTTCTGCATGGACCGCTGTCAATAAAGACACGCAACAGCAACACGGGTCTGTCTGGTTCCTCACAGAAACATCTGGAGCGCACGTCCGCATCACACACCAACATCTGCATCACGCACCAACATCTGCATCACACACACATCTGGATCACACCAACATCAGACCAACATCTGCATCACACACACATCTAAATCACACACACACATCTGCATCACACACACATCTGCATCACACACACATCTGGATCACACCAACATCAGACCAACATCTGCATCACACAAACATTTAAATCACACACACATCTGCATCACACACACATCTGCATCACACACACATCTGGATCACACCAACATCAGACCAACATCTGCATCACATAAACATTTAAATCACACACACATCTGCATCACACACACATCAACATCACACACACACACATCTGCATCACACACATCTGCATCACACACATCTGCATCACACACACATCTGCATCACACACATCTGGATCACACCGACATCAGACCAACATCTGCATCACACACACATCTGCATCACACACATCTGCATCACACATCAGACCAACATCTGCATCACACACACATCTGCATCACACCGACATCACACACACATCAACATCACACACATCTGCATATCACACACATCTGCATCACACACATCTGCATCACACACACATATGCATCACACAAAGATCTGCATCACACACATCTGCATCACACACACATCTGCATCACACACACATCTGCATCACACACATCTGCATCACACACACCTGCATCACACACATCTGCATCACACACACATCAACATCACACACATCTGCATCACACAGACCAACATTTGCATCACACACACATCTGTATCACACACACATCTGCATCACACACACATCTGCATCACACCGACATCACACACACATCTGCATCACAGACACATCTGCATCACACCGACATCACACACACATCAACATCACACACATCTGCATCACACACACATCTGCATCACACACACATCTGCATCACACACACATCTGCATCACACACATCTGCATCACACACACATGTGCATCACACACATATGCATCACACAAAGATCTGCATCACACACACATCTGCATCACACACATCTGCATCACACACATCTGCATCACACACACATCTGCATCACACACACATCTGCATCACACCGACATCACACACACATCTGCATCACACCGACATCACACACACATCTGCATCACACCGACATCTGCACACACACATCTGCATCACACCGACATCAACACACATCACACACACATCATCACACATCTGACATCACACACACATCTGCATCACACACATCTGCATCACACACATCTGCATCACACACATCTGCATCACACACACATCTGCATCACACACACATCTGCATCACACACACATCTGCATCACACACATCTGCATCACACACATCTGCATCACACACATCTGCATCACACACACATCAACATCACACACATCTGCATCACACACATCTGCATCACACACACATCTGCATCACACACACATCAACATGCATCACACACACATCTGCATCACACACACACATCTGCATCACACACACATCTGCATCACACACATCTGCATCACACACACATCTGCATCACACACACATCTGCATCACACACACACATCTGCATCACACACACATCTGCATCCCACACACATCTGCATCACACACACATCTGCATCATCATCTCTATCCTATTAAATAGTTTTTGGACAATGGAGCTCTACGGACACACAAACACACACGCACGAACACAAAGACGCACACATACACAATTAGAGACACACACACACGCACACACACACACGCACGCACACACAAACCGACAAACACACACTTGTTGCTAGGCAACAGATGTTCCCGTTAGCTCCGTCAGTAGTTCATCCTGCAGACACAGAAACACTGTGTTTAAAAAAGGTTGCGTTGCCATGGCAACAGCAGCCCCTAAAAAAAGATTTCAACAAGTTTCTTTTTTTTTAAATTGTACTTCAATATCCGTCAGCCGGTCGCTGTTTCTTCAGAAAAGGTTGTCATGGGAGCAGATTTATCCACATGGTGCTCTAGTGAGTGTGTGTGTGTGTCTGTGTTTGTGTGTGTTTGTGTGTGTGTGTGTGTGTGTGTTTGTGTGTGTGTGTGTCTTTGTGTGTGTGTGTGTGTGTGTGTGTGTTTTGTGTGTGTGTGTCTCTGAGTGAGTGTGTGTGTGTTTGTGTGTGTGTGTGTGTGTCTTTGTGTGTGTGTGTGTGTGTGTGTGTGTGTGTGTGTGTGTGTGTGTGTGTGTCTTTGTGTGTGTGTGCGTGTCTTTGAGTGAGTGTGTGTGTTTGTGTGTGAGTGTGTCTGTGTGTGTGTGTGTGTGTGTTTGTGTGTGTGTGTCTTTGAGTGAGTGTGTGTCTTTGTGTGTGTGTCTGTGTCTTTATGTGTCTTTGTGTGTGTGTGTGTTGCACCCCTTGGTGGTGAAGCTTTAAAACTGCGATGATAATAAAATGATAAATATCTCTCGTTGTTGCTGCTCCACAACATGTTGTACGTCATGTTTGGGGTGTGTGAGGAAACACACACACACACACACACACACACACACACACAAAAGTTAACACTGTTCCTCTCTACAGCCTCTCGGTGTCCCCCAGTGGTCACCAGGCGGAACTACACCTCCAAACATCTGTTAAGGATTCCTGATGTAAACAACAACAACAACAACATGTGGAATTATTTTGGAAAAAATGTTAAATGTTTTGGAAAAAATTTGAATTTTTTTGGAAAAAATTTCAATTATTTTGGAAAAATTAGAATTATTTTGGAAAAAAATTCAATTATTTTGGAAAATAAAATTTTGGAAAAATAAGAATTTTTTTGGAAAAAATTTGAATTATTTTAGAAAAATTAGAATTTTTTTGAGAAACATTTTTTGAATTATTAAGGAAAAAAAATGAATTATTTAGAAAAAATTTGAATCATTTTGAAAAAAACTTAAATATTTTGGGAAAAAAATTTAAATATGTCTGATTTAAAAAAAAAAAAATTTAAACATTTTTGGAAATATTTCTGGAAAAAAATTGGAACATTTGAGATTTATTGGGACAAAAAAGTACACGTTTAAATATTATATATAAAAAAATTAACATTTCACATTTTTTGGAATATTTTATATACATACTGTATATATTTTTTTTAAAAAGAAAATAGTTGAAATATTTTTAAAAAAAAAATTATTTGTAAAAAATATGAATGTTTTTGGAGAAAAAAATTCAATTATTTTGGAAAATTTTTAAAATATTTTGTAAAAAAAATGTGAAATTTTGAAAAAAAATAAAAATTTTAATTTTTTTGGAAAATTTTTGAAATATTTTGTAAAAATATAAATATATATATAAAAAAATTAGAACATTTTATATTTTTTATATATATATATATATATATATATATATATATATATATATATATATATATATATATATATTTTTTTTTTTTCTTTCTGCACGTCAGGCCTGACACGTCACGCGGCTTTACGTCACGGGCAGCACGCGGCTGCTGCTGCAGGCAGAGCGAGCGCGAGGGGCGGCGGTTGGTCTCCGCTGCTGCCTGCACGAGGACGGAATAAAACTCCCGGGCGGCAAAATGTGGTAACCATGGCAGCGGAGGGTCTCCACACGGCGACGGACCGGCGTCTCAAGGTAAGAGTTAAAGTTATTTTACAGATTTAACGCGTTCAATATCCGACAGGGTCGCCGATAAAGTACAAATATCGCGTGTTAAATGTGGCTCAAGCTCAAATAAAACGTCTCCGCTCACCACGACTGCTTTATTTTGGGTCAGAAACGCGAAATCCTCACAGAAATAATGATAACAATCCCTCTTTAAACCTTTACGCCCATGTTTAAAGCCATTTAGTCACTGATTTAATTCACTGTACGTCTGTTTAATACTTGTCATCACCTTTAGGAAATCACAAAATCATATTTTTAAAAATTTTTTTTTAGCACAGGAAGCAGGAAATATCTGCCTATAAATGTCTAAATATGTCTAGTCTGTTCTGTAGGAAATGATCAAGCGACCAAATGTACACAACTTCATCTTCAACCTAACATTACAGGACATACATTAGCTGTCAACTGTTACGTTACGTTACGTTACGTTACGTTACGTTACGTTATGTTATGTTATGTTAGAAATAATAGCCTACAAATCGTTAGTTGCAGCCAAAAATACTATAGAATGAATGACCCAGAGTAAAAACTGGGTCAGTGTGTGTGTGTGTGTGTGTGTGTGTGTGTGTGTGTGTGTGTGTGTGTGTGTGTGTGCATAATTGATTTAGTGGAGATAAGGGTTGAAAATCGGTAGCTTAAAAAGAGCAAAATGTGTGTTTATAGGAGTCGTTCTTACACGTAATGGAGAAGCTAATCATGTCTATTCAAGCTTGAATATCTGTCACACACACACACACACACACACACACACACACACACACACACACACTGCATCATCAGCAAATGTGTGTTATCATACCCAGGCACTGGAGTGGAAGATGCACGCTTCACTTAACAATTAGCCATGCACACACACACACACACACACACACACACACACACGCGCCTGTTGGGTGTGGCATTAGGCGGGTGTGTGTGTGTGTGTGTGTGTGTGTGTGTGTGTACTCCCGTGCAGAGGAATTTTAAATATGGATGGATGAGCAAGAAGAAAGAAATGTCTCTCTCTCTCTCTCCTTCACACAGACACATACAGACACACACATACACACACACACACACACACAGACACACACAGACACACACACACACGCACACACACACACACAAACCCCCCCTGAAAAAAATGTTGAAAAGTGCCATTAAACATCACAAAAAAGTCAAAAATAGTGCAGAAAACATCACAAAAAGTGCAATAAAAAGCACCAAAACCATAGAAACGTGTTGAATAATGCACCAAAAATGTTATTAAAATAGTTTATGATTGCAGCTCTGACCCTATTCTCCAGTTGGTCTCTCTTTCTCTTCCTGCAGCATGTCTTCCTCCTCCTCCTCCTCTTCCTCCCTGGAGCTGCCCTACTTCTGTCCTCGCTGCGGGGACCAGCTCCGCTTCTCGTCTGTCCCGGAGCTCCGGGTTCACCTGGTCAGCCGACACACCTACGAGACGCTGCTGCTGCTGTCACAGGTAGCCATGGAGCGAGGGAGGGAGGGAGGGGAGAGAGAGAGGGAGGGAGGGAGAGAGAGAGGGAGGGAGGAGGGAGGGGGAAAGCGAGAGAGGGAGGGAGAGAGAAAGAGAGAGGGGGAGGGGGAGGGAGAGGGAGGGAGGAGAGAGAGGGAGGGAGGGAGGGAGATAAAGAGAGAGAGGGGAGGGAGGGGGAGGAGGGGGGGAGAGAGAGAGAGAGAGAGGGAGGGAGGGAGGAGGGGGGGAGAGGAGAGGGAAGGGGAGAGAGAGAGGGAAGGAGGGAGAGAGAGAGAGGGGAGGGAGGGGGGAGGGAGAGGAGGGAGGAGAGAGAGAGAGAGGGAGGGAGGGGGAGGGGAGGGAGGGAGGGAGGAGGGAGAGAGAGAGGGGGAGGGAGGGAGGGAGGGGGAGAGAGAGAGAGGGAAGGAGGGAGAGAGAGGGAAGGAGGGGAGAGAGGGGGGGAGGAGAGAGAGAGGGGAGGGAGGGAGGGAGGGGAGAGAGAGGGAGGGAGAGAGAGGAGGGAGGGGGAGGGGAGAGAGAGAGGGGGGAAGGAGGAGAGAGAGAGAGGGAGGGAGGGGGGGAGAGAGAGAGGGGAGGGAGGGAGAGAGAGAGGGAGGAGAGAGAGAGAGAGGGAGGGGGGGAGGGAGAGAGGGAGAGAGGGAGGGAGGGAGAGAGAGAGGGAGGGAGAGGAGAGAGAGAGAGAGAGAGAGAGGGAGGGAGGGAGAGAGGGGAGGGAGGGGGAGAGGGAGGGAGGGATGGATAGATAGATAGATAGATAGAGAGAGAGTGAGAGGAGGGAGGGAGGGAGAGAGGGAGGGAGGGATGGATAGATAGATAGATAGATAGAGAGAGAGATAGAGAGAGAAAGAGAGAAAAATAGCTTTTTTAAAAGCATTAGACAACAAAAAATCCTAAAAGCTTCTTTTATCAAAGCTGGTATCTCCTGACTATTTAAACCAAAAAATATTTAAAACAGCGACATTATTATATTTTTCTGAATATAAAAAATAAACAAATTTGATCCCAAAAAAAATATTCCACCTTTTCTGAAAAAAAATGCAACTTAAAAAAAAAAAAATCATTTTATAAAAAATCTACTGTTTGAAAAACATTAACATTTGAAGAAGAAAAAAAATCAACTTTTTTTGAAAAAAAATCAACTTTTTTTAAAAAAAAATAAAAAATCCAACTTTTCCTTGATGCGTGATTAGAGCCAGTCAGAAGGTCTCCGTGTGTTTTGTCTCACCTTTCAGGCTCGGGTTAGAAGCTCCAGGTCCGGTGTTCTCCTCCCACTCCCCGGCCCAGCCGTATCCCAAAAACAGAGCTCGTCTGTGGGCCTGGACGCGCCCGGCCGGCCCCTCCCACTGGGCTGCCTGGAGCTCGTCTCGTCGTCCGTCTCCGTCCGACTCCTCGGAGAAATGTTCGGCCCTTCGGGCCGCGCGCTCCCTCCACAGGACCCCTGCACCGCTCTGGCCCTCCCCGGCTCCGTGGAGCCTTTTCTGGGGGGGGAACTCGGCGAGGTGGGGGTCCAGTTCGGGCTGGCGCTGGGGCTCGGGCTGGAGGAGAGGCTGGGGCTCGGCCTGGACCGTAAGCTCGCCCGCACGTTCGCTGAGGTGGAGGAGAGGGTGAACCGCCGCGTGGGTCGCCTGAAGGTGAAATCAGCTGGTTACTCTTCTTCTGCTACTCATTAACATGCATGTAAATCAGGGGGGTGGGGGGGGGTCACCAGACGCCTCTCGATACGATATCATCACGATACTTACGCCACAATACGACATTATTGCGATTTTAAACATATTGCAATATTCTGCGATATATTGCAATATATAACCTTTTTCCAACCTTTTTTAATTTAAATATAATGTGTATATATATATATATATATATATATATATATATATTATATATATAGACTGTATATATACAGTATATATATGTGTATATATACAGTATATACTGTGTATATGTGTATATATACATATATACTGCATATATACATATATACAGTATATATACAGTATATACTGTGTATATGTGTATATATACATATATACTGCATATATATATATGTATATACTGTGTATATATACATATATACTGCATATATACAGTATATATATACAGTATATATATATACATATATACATATATACTATATACATATATATATATACTGTATATATACATAGTATATACACGTACATATGTGTATATATATAGGCTATATATACAGTATACATGTATAGTATACATATATATGTATACTGTATATACGTATATATAAGATATAGTTATAGCTTTTTTATAGATTTGTTACAATGTCCAAAACTCAAAATATGTAAATTTCCATTTGAAATAATTTAAAACATGGTTTTGAATTTGAATATTTTGATTTATGACTATGAAACTTCCCAAAAAAAATAAAAAGATAAATTAATATTACACACATCTCTATCTTCACATTCAAAACATGTACTAATATGTGTCCCTTCAGGTGTGGTTGTGTTGTTTTAGATAAATGAATGAATAAAACCTCGGCCCTGCGCAGGCGGAGCTGCAGCGGAGGGAGGCGGAGCTGCAGCGGAGGGAGGCGGAGCTACAGCGGGAGCGGCGCGGCGGGGAGCGGCTCAGGACGGAGAAACAGGAAGTGGAGGAGAGGGCGGCGTACCTGTCCAGACAGGTGGGTGGAGCACAGGCGCCGTTCGTTAGGCCAAAACACAGAGGTAGATATTACAATATATTAAATATTACATATACATTACGTATATTATAATATATTCACACCTCTGTGTTCTTTAGAAGAAATCAAAATGAATCAGTCCGTCCAGAAAAACACCGTTATAAGATCGCATAATTCAACGCATAATCACCAAAGTACACACATATATGTATATACTGTGTATATATACAGTATATACATATATACTGTATATATACACACACGTATATACAGTATATACATATATACACACACACACTAGTATATACAGTATATACATATATATATACTGTATATACACACAGACA
>CM049389.1:21724116-21736616 GCA_026937815.1 Etheostoma perlongum | reverse complement strand
CTCCTCCCTCTCTGTCTGACACACACACACACACACGGACGGACACACAGACACGGACACAAGGACACATACATAGACATAGACACACAGACACAAGGAGACACACACACACACAGACACACAGCCAGACACGAGGACACACACACGAGGACACACAGATATACACAAGGACATACACACACGGACGGACGAACACACAGACACAGACACAAGGAGACAGACACACACAGACACACAGGCAGACACACAGGCAGACACGAGGACACACACACATACACACGGACACACACACAGACACAAGGAGACAGACACACACAGACACACAGGCAGACACGAGGACACACACACGAGGACACACACACAGACACACACGAGGACACACACAGGCAGACACGAGGACACACACACGAGGACACACACGAGGACACACACAGACAGACACGAGGACACACACACATACACACACACACGGACACACACAGACACAAGGAGACACACACACACACACACACACACACACAGTGTTTGAAACTGGACAATATTATCTGTTTTGTGCAATAACCGGCTTAAAATGTGTGCAATACTCTGCTGCTACCATTAATATTATTATTATTAATATTATTATTAATATTATTATTAAATAATATTATTACTGTTCACCATTACTTTAATTTACATTACCTTAACTATGTAAATACCGTACATTACCACACTCCTTATATGTCTTTATTTATATTTCTACTCTGATATTTATACACTTTGTGCAACTGCGACACAGAATTTTCCTTCAGGGATCAATAAAGTATTTATGATTAATCTGAGATTAATCAGATTAATCTCAGATTTATCCAATCCCGTCAGCGGCAAAACAATCAAGTTCTGTATATGCACGGTATATCTGCCATATGTGTCTGTTGTAGTTTTATTCATCTATTCCAGGGAGATGGTCGGCATCGAGTGTTTTCTGAGGGAGACGGCAGAGAAAGAGGCCGCGGCAAAATCCCGACTGCAGGTGTTCATCGAGACGCTGCTGGAGCGAGCCGACCGGGCAGAGAGACAGCTGCTGGAGCGAGCCGACCGGGCAGAGAGACAGCTGCTGGAGCGAGCCGACCGGGCAGAGAGACAGCTGCTGCTGCTGAGCACGCCGCGTCACGGCGCCGCGTACGGCTCGGCACACGCTGCCGTACCCGGCCGAGCGGGGCGCAGTCTGGACGCCAGCACGGACGACGTCGCCGCCAACAGGATGCAGGAAACCATCGGCAACCGGGTGAGAGACAACAGACACATCCAGAGGAATTAGCAGTTAAGAGAACGTGCTCATCTCATTGGTCGGATGTGTCTGGGGGGCGGGACTCTACTCACATTTCACCCTTGGCTCTTTCTTCCTCTCTTCCTCCTCATCTCCTCTTCTGCTCTTTTCCTCCTCTTCTATTCTCTTTCTCCTCTTTCTGTCTCCTGCTCTATTCCTCCTTCACATCTCCTCTTTTTGTCTCTCTTCCTCCTCCTCATCTCCTCTTCCTGTCTCCTCTTCTCTTCCTCCTTCTCATCTCCTCTTTCGGTCTCTCCTCTTCTTGTCTCCTCCTCTCTTCCTCCTTCTCATCTCCTCTTTCTGTCTCTCTGCTCTCTTCCTCCTTCTCATCTCTCCTTCCTCTCTCCTGTTCTCTTCCTCTTTCTCCTCTTCCTGTCTCCTGCTCTCTTTCTCTTCCTCATCTCCTCTTCCTGTCTCCTCCTCTCTTCCTCCTTCTCATCTCCTCTTTCTGTCTCTCTGCTCTCTTCCTCCTTCTCATCTCTCCTTCCTCTCTCCTGCTCTCTTCCTCTTTCTCCTCTTCCTGTCTCCTGCTCTCTTCCTCCTCCTCATCTCCTCTTCTGGTCTCCTGCTCTTTTCCTCCTCATCTCCTCTTCCTGTCTCCTCCTCTCTTCCTCCTTCTCATCTCCTCTTTCTGTCTCTCCTCTTCTTGTCTCCTGCTCTCTTCCTTCTCATCTCGTCTTCCTGTCTCCTCTCTTCCTCCTCCTCATCTCCTTATCTGGTGTCCTGCTCTTTTCCTCCTCATCTTTCTTCCTGTCTCCTCTCTTCCTCCTTCTCATCTCCTCTTCCTGTCTCCTTCTCTCTTCCTCCTTCTCATCTCTCCTTCCTCTCTCCTGCTCTCTTCCTCATCTCCTCTACCTGTCTCCTCCTCTCTTCCTCTTTCTCATCTCCTCTTTCTGTCTCTCTGCTCTCTTCCTCCTTCTCATCTCTCCTTCCTCTCTCCTGCTCTCTTCCTCATCTCCTCTACCTGTCTCCTCCTCTCTTCCTCCTCCTCATCTCCTCTTCCTGTCTCCCTTCTCCTTCATCCTTCCATCCTCCTCCAGCGGAGTTACAGTGTTTCAGCCTCCGACAGACTGGGGGATCAGCTGTACAGCCAACGTCCCGACAGGTACCTGAACACATCACACAGGCACTGTCCCGACAGGTACCTGAACACATCTCACAGCCACTGTCCCGACAGGTACCTGAACACATCTCACAGCCACTGTCCCGACAGGTACCTGAACACATCTCACAGCCACTGTCCCGACAGGTACCTGAACACATCACACAGCCACTGTCCCGACAGGTACCTGAACACATCACACAGCCACTGTCCCGACAGGTACCTGAACACATCACACAGCCACTGTCCCAACAGGTACCTGAACACATCTCACAGCCACTGTCCCGACAGGTACGTTTTTTTGACAAGACAATAAAAGTGGTTTCCTGCAAGCAGCACGAGCCTACCTGCACAGGTGGAGATGGTGAGCGACGTTTTAGCACAACAGGGAATATTGTAGATGAGAAGAGGAACAAGCTGTCAGAGATGCTTATATTTCTAAAGGAACATCTGCCATTGAGTCTTAACCCTCATGTTGTCCTTGGGTCAAATTTGACCCGTTTTCAGTTAATTTATTTTTTGATAAATTAGCTTTCGGACAAAAAAAAAAACAAACCCTCAAACTTCAATAAACTTTGGGGAAAAAAAACCAAAAAAAAAAACCCACAACATTGAAAAAGTGACTAAAATGTCAGAAAAAGAGATAATAATTTTGAAAAAAAGTGACAAAAATGTTTTCTTTTCATGGATGAAGGGAAGACAAGACAAGGGTTAACCAGGAGGCTTTAAGAGACATGGCTTCACTAATCTCCATTTTGTTTTTGTTGCTTTAATTACACTGTAAGTTTGTGTAAATTAACAATTGTTTTGTCATTTATTTTGAAGAAAGCTTATTTGTTGAGCTCTAAGCTGTTTAAGATGTTTCTAACAGGAAGTAGAATGTTGAAAGTTTCCTGTCAATAAAAGTAAACAGTTGACAATTAAAAGTTCACTATCTTCTGTTAATTTTAATACATATACATTGTTGTTAAGACTGTTAAAATTTAATATATGACATGATGAATAGAAGGCTTCAAATAGACCCGGTGGCCCCAAAAATCTTGATCGGAGCACCCTTAATTTTTTTGGACAGCTACAACTGATACATATTAATAATATAATAATAATAATAATAATAATAATAATAATTAATTTCTCCCCCCCAGCGGACTGACGGGTCGTATGCGGACTCTGTCTCTGGGTTCAGGCGGCTGGGACGGCGAGGGGGGGCTGCTCCACCCCCGACACTACCGAGAGAGTCCCGGCTGGGGGGGGGAGGGAGGATGTGGGAGCAAAACACACCGTCGCCACTACAGCACCGAAGAAGAAGAAGAGGAAGGAGAAGAAGAAGAAGAAGAGGAGTTCTGGAGCAGCGCTGACATGAGGAGATTTGTCTTCGCCAGGACACACACACCTGGTTCAGGTAAACGGTTTTTGTTTTATATTTATTATATTATTATATATATTTATATCAAGCTGGTTGTGGCCAACACTTCCTGTGGATCCTTCACAATAAAAGCCCATATTTTCCGATACCTGAACTTGCGTATCGGCCGATACGGAGTGCCGATCTGATACCCGTGTGTCGTGTATTTTATTTTGTTTTAACAGATGTGTACTACTATCTTACCCTGAAAAATCCTGAGTTCACAAATTTGCGAGTTCCTCTGGCATCGAGTAATGCTGCTCATTAACTATGCCCTGGTAGCCGAGCTGGACCAATCACATTGGTTTATCACACACACACACAAACATACAGACACACACGTGCACACACACACAGATATAGACAGACAGGCGCACATGCACACGCACACACACACACACACACACACAGACAGACAGACAGAGAGACACACGTGCACACACACACATACATAGACAGACAGGCGCACGCATGCGCACACACACACACAGACAGACAGAGAGAGAGAGAGACAGCCACACACACACACACACACAGGTTTATCTGATGACTTTCATTACTCGATGCCAGATCCTAAATATTTTGGTTTGAATTGTGTACGATTTGCTAAATTTGTCTCTCTCCCTCCCTCCTCTTCTGCAGAAACGCCCTCCTCCCTCTGCTCCACCCCCTCCCGTCGTCACGGCGACAGGCAGCTGGGGGCGGCCACCTTGAGGCTGAGGGCGGGACTCTTCTGCGTGTTTACGTATTTGGGCGTACGCTCTCTGCTGCGCGCGGCCGAGGTCTGCTCGGATTGGCGGTTCGTCGCCAGGCACCCGGCGGTCTGGACACGCCTCCGGCTGGAGAACGCCAGGGTGTCCGCCGAGGTAGAGGAGCATCCATCATCCACACACACACACACACACACACAGACACACACACACACACACACAGAGACACACACACACACACACACAGACACACACAGAGACACACACACACAGAGACACACACACACACACACACACACAGAGACACACAAACACACAGAGACACACACACAAACACACACACACACACACACACACAGAGACACAGACACACACACACACACACAGAGAGACACACAAACACACACACACACACACACACACACACACACACATTCATTGTTAGATTTCATCAAATTGTTTCTCGCTTAACACTGGACCGATTTCAAAGATTGTTGTTCCCGTCAGTCACCAAGACACACAAACGTTAGCTAAGAAAGTGTGTGTGTGTGTGTGTGTGTGTGTGTGTCTCCATGTGTGTGTGTGTGTGTGTGTGTAGTTCCTGACCACTCTGTCTCAGTGGTGTACTCAAACTCAATCTGTGGTTCTTAACAACCTGAAGCCTCGAAGCAAACGAGTCCACGAGACGCGAGAGGATTACCACAAGAACACAAGGTAACACACACACACACACACACACACACACACAGTAACACACACACAGAAAACACCGTAACACGCACCCACACAACACACACACACACAAAGAACACAGTAACACATACATACGTTTGTCCGTGTGTGCGTGTGTGTTGAAATAGATTGCTAACCATTGAAATACACACGCGCTGGTCTAAGCTTTTCTAGAGAGACGTGAGAAGACGTGCATTGTGGGTACTGTAGTTGAGCTGTGTGTGTTGTGTGTGGCAGAGGCAGCGTGGAGCCGGGGGTGGAGGCCCTGCTGCGGTCGGCGGGCGGCAGCCTGCTCCACCTGTCTGTCTCTCAGTGTCCCCACATCCTCACCGACCGGACGCTGTGGCTCGCCAGCTGCTACAGCCGCAACCTGAAGACACTCACATACAGGTCAGACACCTGTCTGTCTGTCCTTCTGTCTCTGTCTGTCCTGCTGTCTGTGTGTCTGTCCTGCTGTCTGTCTGTCCTTCTGTCTGTCTGTGTGTCTTTCTATGTGTCTGTCCTGCTGTCTGTCTGTCCTTCTGTCTGTCTGTGTGTCTGTCCTGCTCTGTGTGTCTTTCTGTGTGTCTGTCCTGCTGTCTATCTCGCTGTCCTGCTGTCTGTCTCTCTGGCCTGCTGTCTGTCTCTCTGGCCTGCTGTCTGTCTCTCTGGCCTGCTGTCTGTCACCCTAAATAATGCAATACTTCATAGTACTACTACGGGTACCGGTATTCCCTTGTCTGTGTCTGCAGGAGTTCATCCGATCCCATCGGCCACGAAGTTCTCTGGGCCCTGGGCGCGGGCTGCAGGAACATCAGCAGCCTGCAGGTGGCGCCGGCTCACCCCTGGTCAGCACACACACAAAAACACACAAAAACACACACACACACACACACACACACACACACACGTATCCATGATTTACATGATGAAATCGCCTAGACCTGCAGGTAACGCATGTTGCAGGCACAGCATGCTGCATGTAATGCGCGCTGCAGGTAATGCATCGTCGCCCTCTAGTTTCAACTCATCCTTCTGTCTTTCTGTCAGCCAACAACCCACTCGTTTTGGAAACCGCTGCCTGCAGACGATTGGTCGATGCTGGCCACACCTCCACTCGCTCAGTGTGGGCGGGGCCAGCTGTGGGACTCAGGGATTGGCTGCTTTGGGTGAGTGAAAGAATAGTGGACTGTTCTGCTTGTGTTGGAGATGTGTTGAGTTTTATTTAATAAAAAAATCTGCAGAATTCTGCATCTGATGGTGTGTGTGTGTGTGTGTGTGTGTGTGCAGTGCGTACCTGTGCCCACCTGCAGGTGTTGGAGCTGGAGCGTGTCAGCGACCTGGGCCTGCAGGCGGCGACAGCGCTGTGTGAGGCCGGGCTGACGAGTCTGGAGATGCTGATCCTGACGCACACGCCCGTCAGCGGCCAAGCCATCCTGCACTTCCACAGTGAGACACACACACACACACACACACACACACACACACACACACACACACACACACACACACACACACACACACACACACACACACACACACACACACACATCTAGCATTACCCCACTGACATAGACATGGTTACTAAAGGGTCCCCTGGGTGTGTGTGTGTGTGTGTGTGTGTGTGGGTGTCTGTCTCTGTGTCTTTGTGTGTGTGTGTTTCTGTGTGTGTGTTTCTGTGTGTGTGTCTGTATATGTCTGTGTGTGTGCATGTGTGTGTCTCTGTGCGTGTGCGTGTGTCTGTCTGTGTACATGTGTGTGTCTCTCTGTGCGTGTGCGTGTGTGTGTGTCTGTATTTGTCTCTGTGTGTGTGTGTGTGTGTGTGCATGTGTGTGTGTGTGTGTGTCTGTATCTGTCTGTGTGTGTGTGTGCGTGTGTGTGTGCGTGTGTGTGTGTGTGTCTGTGTGTGTGCCTGTGCGTGTGTGTGTGTGTCTGTATCTGTCTGTGTGTGTGTGTGCGTGTGTGTGTGTGTGTGTATCTGTCTGTGTGTGTCTGTGTGTGCGTGTGTGTGTGTGAGTGTGCGTGTGTGTTTGTCTGTATCTGTGTGTGTGTGTATGTGTATGTGTGTCTGTATGTGTCTGTGTGTGTGTGTGTGTGTGTGTGTGTGTGTGTAGGTGTGTGTGAGAACATCAGATCTATAAGGGTCGAGGTGTCTGTAGCGGACTACTTCGAGGAGCCGGACACCGAGGAAGCTCAACTTCTGTTTGGAGAGATCATCAACACACTGATGGTGAATACAATCATAATCACAATTAAAACTGATTCATAATTCATTAATTAATAATTAATAACTGTGATTTCAGTTTCACTTTGAACGTTAAAACATGGAGAACTTAATATGTTATTATTGGTCCTCAGGTCCTTCGGGAGCAATCTGGGCTGTGTGACATCCTGCAGGTTAAAGTGGAAGGATGCTGCTGACAGACACACACACACAGAGACACACACCCACACACACAGAGACACACACCCACACACACAGAGACACACACCCACACACACAGGGACACATACACACACACACAGAGACACATACACACACACACACACACACACACACACACAGAGACACACACCCACACACACAGGGACACATACACACACACACAGAGACACATACACACACACACACACACACACACACACACACACACACACACAGAGACACACACCCACACACACAGAGACACATACACACACACACACACAGAAACACACACACGCATACACACAGACCCAGACACACACACACACACACACACACAGACACACACGCACACACAGACAGACACAGACGCACACACACAGAGACACATACACACACACACACAGAGACACACACCCACACAAACAGAGACACATACACACACACACACAGAGACACATACACACACACGCACAGAGACACATACACGCAGGCAAACACACACACAGAAACACACACACGCATACACACAGACCCAGATACACACGCACACACAGACACACACACGCACACACAGACAGACACAGACGCACACGCACACACACACACACACAGACAGACACGCACACACAGACAGACACAGACGCACACGCACACACACACACACAGACAGACACACACAGAGACACACACCCACACACACAGAGACACACACACGCACACAGACAGAGAGACACACACACACACGCACACAGACAGAGACACGCACACCCACACACACAGAGATACACACACACAGACAGAGAGGCACACACACACACACACACGCACACAGACAGAGACACGCACACAGAGACACAGACACACAAACACGCACACACACAGACACACACACGCAGGCAGACACACACACACAGACACACGCACACACAGGCATAGACACACACGCACACACATACAGACAAACACACACACACACATACAGACAGAGAGACACACACACTTTTTTCTACCTATTCTATCTAAAAAGCCATAATTCTTGTACTAAAGTCATAGATGACCTTTAACCTTTAACCTTAGATTAAACTACCAACCCTTATTTAGCTTTACACGTAAAAAACAAGCACAAGCACACAAACGCACAAACATATCTACACACCAAAGACATCCATCATCCAATCAGATGTGTCCATCGTGTGTCTTTCAACATCTTAAAGGTGCTACATGTGTCATTTTATCATCAATAAATCACTTTCTCAGTCATTTTGAGACTTTTGTGTCATTAACAAACAAGTCTGGACATTTCCCATTAAGAAAAATAAAAATATGACAGCACTTTACTGTAATGCAGCCTTTAAAACCAGGAAAAGACAACACATATGGATGGATACAGCATCGTATCACCACACAGACGCCAAGTATGAATCTTTTATTATATATTATTATATTATATATTATAATATATGTTATTAGAGACTGACCGGCCAGATTTTTAAGTTCGATACCGATACGAATATTTGGTTATTTAAATATCCAAATGCCAAAATATTTGAATATATATATATACAATATTATAATATTCAATTTCAATATTAAATTATAAATGAATCTGATGATTTTTTTTTTTAATCGGCCATTTTGAATGCCGATCTTTGTTTGTGTGTTTGTGTCTTTTTGTGTGTGTGTGTGTGTGAGACTGTGTGTGTCTGTGTGTGTGTTTGTGTGTGACATGCTTAGATAAACAGGACAAAGGTGCAAAGTTCGTTCTGAGATGTGTGTTTGTAAGCCAACAAACAACCTTTAACCCAGACAAGAGAGGGAGAGAGAGAGAGGGAGTGAGTAAGAGAGAGAGAGAGAGGGAGAGGGAGTGAGTAAAAGAGAGAGAGAGAGGAAGAGAGTGAGTGAGTAAGAGAGAGAGAGAGAGTGAGTGAGAAAAAGAGAGAGAGAGGGAGAGAGAGAGTGAGTAAGAGAGAGAGAGAGAGGAAGAGTGAGAGAGAGAGAGAGAGTGAGTGAAGAGAGAGAAGAGGAGTGAGAGAGAGAGAGAGGGAGTTGAGAGAGAGAGAGAGGGAAGTGCGGTTTGAACCATGTGCGTGTTTAAACTGGAGAAGTTAAAGGAAAAGTGTGTGTGAGAGAGTGTGTGTGTGTGTGTGTGTGTGTGTGTGTGTGTGTCGTGGTCACCATGGTTTTCCTCAGACGGACCACGCTGCTTCGCTGCCTGCTGGTGTCGGCCATGTTGGCTCTGGTCCTCCTCGTCAGCTCCTTCTGGCTCCGTGAGTTTCCTCCGTCACTGTCGGCCATGTTGGCTCCTCCCACCTCCCTGTCACTGCCTGATCTGAGTCTCATGCTCAGATTTAAACGGTTTACGACATAACTGTCATACTGAAATTAGTGAAATCCATGAAATAATAAAGTTTTCTCATTACGAACAATTACAGAAGATGGGAATCATTTCAGAAACGTTGTAGCTAGCTATGGTTGATGCTATGCTAACGTTAGCTCAAAACACCATTCAACTGACAGCCTTTGTTGTGTTTGATGCTAACTTGTAGCTAAGCTAGCAGTGAACCAACTTCATTAAGTAGCTCCATTTTTACAGTGTTGACACTACAGAAGCATCTCGGAGGCTCATTAGCATCGTTAGCATCTCGGAGGCTACTTCAGACATTAGCATCGTTAGCGGAGGCTACTCAGACATTAGCATCGGGATCTCGGAGGCTACTTCAGACATTAGCATCGTTAGCATCTCGGAGGCTACTTGTCGTTAGCAAAGTGAAAGTGGCGACTCAGATCTGCCCTCTCCTCTCCTCACATTGGGCAGTGACACTCCCTCTTCCCCGCTCAGTGGCTCGGCATCAGTTATAATAAGTTATTTTTTATTAATTACATAAGTTGTTATGGTGCAGGGGTGGAAAGGAAAGCGGTGTGAATGCTGATGTTTTGATGTGAATGCTGATGTTTTGATGTGAATTGATGTTTTGGTGTGAATGCTGATGTTTTGGTGTGAATGTTTTGGTGTGAATGCTTGATGTTTTGGATGATGAATGCTGATGTTTTGGTGTGAATGCTGATGTTTTGGTGTAAATGCTTCGGATCTTTAAAGCTTGAATTGATTTGTGGATCCAGATCAACATGTTTACACCCCCTAACCAATAAATAACGACTCTATCTCTTCAGCTCAGAGCGAGAAATCAAGCCTGCTGGCAGCGTGCCTGGCAGCCATGTTTGGAGAGCTACCCCAAAGCGGTAAGACTCTATCTCCCATCATGCACTGCAACCCCGACATGAGAAATGCAAGAAATCTGTGCCCATGGGCGTGCTGGTCTTACACAGTGGACACACACTATGCTTGTTACACACACAGGGACACACACTATGCTTGTTACACACACAGGGACACACACTATGCTTGTTACACACACACATTTGAGTTGTTGATGCTTGTTACACACACAGTTGAGTTGTTGATTTGTTTTGTTCTCTCAGCCTGCGCCTCCATTGGTCCCTGACGAAGCCCCGCCCCTCATAAAGGAGTGTCCCGGCCAATCGTTTCAGGCCTGGCGTCTGCTGCAGTACTTAAAGTCCAGCCGGACGGACGCCGACGACATCCTGCTGGCGCCGTACCTGCAGAGCTGGGACGAGCTGCTCAGGTAACAACTTTATTCTTTTAAAGGAACAGTGCCACAATTAATTCATTAAAAAGCTTAAAAATAACAAAAATAATATTTTTGCAGCTGTGTAGTTAGCCACACGCTAATGTTAGTAGTTAAAAGAACATTGTGTCTATGTCTCTGTGTGTGTGTGTGTGTGTCTCTGTGTGTGTGCGTCTGAGTGTGTGTCTGTGTTTCTGTGTGTGTGGATGTGTGTATATATCTGTGTATGTGTGTGTCTCTGTGTGTATGTTTGTGTGCGTCTGAGTGTGTCTGTGTTTCTGTGTGTGTGGATGTGTGTCACTGTGTGTGTGTTTGCATGTGTCTGTGTGTGTGTTTATCTGTGTGTGTGTGCGTCTGTGTGTGTCTGTCTGTCTCTGTGTGTGTGTGTGTGTGTGTATATATCTGTGTGTGTGTATGTGTGTGTGTGTCTCTGTGTGTATGTTTGTGTGTGTCTGTGTTTGTGTGTGTGTGTGGATGTGTGTCTCTGTGTGTGTGTGTTTGCATGTGTCTGTGTGTGTGTCTGTCTCTGTGTGTGTGTGTGTGTGTTTGTGTCTCTGTGTGTGTGTGTGTGTGTGTGTGTGTGTGTGTGTGTGTGTGTGTGTGTGTGTGTGTGTGTGTGTGTGTGTGTGTGTGTCTGTATATATCTGTGTCTATGTGTGTGTGTGTGTGTGTGTGTGTGTGTGTGTGTTAGCCAGACACGCTAACATTAGCAGCTAACAGAACAGATGAACTCTCTCTTCCAGTTTCATGGAGTCTCTCGGGACGATGGTCGGCTTCTTCTCCCAGAAGGTCGAGGAAAAGGTCGTTCTGATACGAGCGCTGGCCCTCAAACACGCCGCACAGCCTCATGGGAAACGTGGTCCGTCCGACCACTCGGGACAACACGACGGGGTGAGGGTTGGTAAAAAAAGAAAAACAATGGCGGAGTTATCCACTGTAGTTTCACCTTCTGATAAAATAGTTCCTAGTTAGTACGTGGTTAGACAATGTGTAAAAAAAATACTATAAATATATAAAATTATAAATGTATAAAACAAATATAGTATCGAGAAAGATAGACAAAAGTGACAAATAAAGCTTCAAAATCGTTGAGAAAGAAAGTGATGAAATATAAAATTAGGTTTTCTTGAAATATTTAGACTTTTTATCACTTCAAAAATTCCAATAATTTTAAAGAAATACTAATTA
>CM049389.1:21716616-21719116 GCA_026937815.1 Etheostoma perlongum | reverse complement strand
AAAAAGTGACAAATGTTAAAAAAATTGAAAAAAAACAACAAATGTTAAAAAAATTGAAAAAAAAACAACAAATGTTAAAAATTGAAAAAAAACAACAAATGTTTAAAAAATTGAAAAAAAAACAAATGTTAAAAAATTGAAAAAAACAACAAATGTTAAAAAAAAAAAAATTGAAAAAAAACAACAAATGTTAAAAAAATTGAAAAAAAAACAACAAATGTTAAAAAATTGAAAAAAAAACAACAAATGTTAAAAAAAATTGAAAAAAGTGACAAATGTTAAAAAATTTAAAAAAAACAAATGTTTAAAAAAAATTTAAAAAACAACAAATGTTAAAAAAAAAAAAAAAAAAAAAAACAACAAATGTTAAAAAATTTAAAAAAAAACAACAAATGTTAAAAAAAATTGAAAAAAGTGACAAATGTTTAAAAAAAAAACAACAAATGTTAAAAAATTGAAAAAAACAACAAATGTTAAAATAATTTGAAAAAAAACAACAAATGTTAAAAAAAAATTTAAAAAACAACAAATGTTAAAAAATTTGAATAAAAGTGACAAATGTTAAAAATTGAAAAAAACAACAAATGTTAAAACAAATTAAAAAAAAAAAAAAACAAATGTTAAAAAAATTGAAAAAAAACAACAAATGTTAAAAAAAATTGAAAAAAACAACAAATGTTTAAAAAAAAACTGACAATGAAAACAATGACCAAAAAAAAAACTGAACGGAACAAACACCAACTGTTCACTTTTATTTTTTTACAAAAACAACCTGAAGTTCTCGAATGTTAAACGCGCTTCCTAAACAACAACGGACGCCAATCCTTAAAATCTCCGCCGCCTCAGGGCGCCGATGCGTTCAGGGGCGCCGATGCGTTCAGGGCGCCGATGCGTTCAGGGGCGCCGATCCGTTCAAGGGCACCTCCTCCTCTTCTTCTTCTTTCCCTGCGCCCCGTGGCTCTTCATGTGCGTCTTCAGACAGTGGCTCTGCGTGAAGGCCCGGTCGCAGAGCGCACCGTACGCTTCGCCGTTAATGCGTCCTCATGTGCACCGTCAGGTGCTCCTGGCGCGAGCACGCCTTGCCGCACACGCCGCACGAACCCCTTGATGCGAGGTGCGACCGCACGTGGTTGTTCAAGTGGCTCTTCCTCTTGAAGAAGCGTCCGCTTTTCGGTGCAGCCGAACGGCGCCTCGCCCGTGCGCGTGCGCATGTGCGCCGTGCGCTCGCCGTTGGACACGAACCCCTTGCCGCAGGCGGCGCAGGCAAACGGCCGCTCGCCGCAGTGCACGCGCCGGAAGTGGGCGTTGAGCCTGTGGTTGGTGGTGAAGGTGTCGCAGCAGACGTGGCACAGGAACGGGCGCTCGCGCACCGTGCGCCAGCTGGTGCGACCGCAGCGTGCTGGCCAGCGGAAGCGCTTTCCCCGCAGACGCCGCAGCGTGGGCGCCGCTCCGCCGAGTGGGTCGTCTTGTGCTGGAACAGCGACCGCAGGTCGGTGAGGAGCTTGCCGCAGACGTTGCACTGGTACTTGTCCCGCCCGCCGTGCGTGCGGACGTGCGCCCGGAGCTGCGCCCTCAACCCGAACGACCTCGGGCAAACCTCGCACTTGTGCGGCTTGTCCTCCACGTGGACCCAGCGGTGCATGCCGAGGCTCGCCACGCGAAGGCCTTGCCGCAGACGCCGATTTGAACGGGCGGTCGCCCGTGTGCGCGTGGTGTGGCCCTTGAGGCCGGTGACGGTGAAGAAGGCCATGGAGCAGTACGGGCACTCGTGGGTCTTCTGGTACGCCTTGAGGTGTCCCTTTAAGTCTTCCGGGCGAGGCGGCGAAATCGCCGCACACGCCGCAGACGTGCGGCGGTTCCTCGGCATGGGTCCACGCGTGTTTGATCAAACTGCCCGTCATGCGGTACCAGACGCCGCAGATCATACACGTCTTTTTACGCTCGATCAGCGTCCCCTCCGCGACCGGCGCCGAGGCGCGGCGCCTCCTGCGGGGCGGCTCGGGACGGGTGTCGGGGTTCCAGTCGCCGTCTCCGTCGAACGCCTCGTCTCGGCTCTCGGCGTCCTCCGTCTCCACGTCCTGCTGCACAGCGCTGACGAGCAGAAACAATTCTTTAGTCATTCATGTCGACTAACGTGAACAAACATCTCTGAGATTGGGCGCGAACTAAAAGTAAAAGAGCGTCGGTGTTGGTATGTTCTTAAAGGGCCCATTTTATCAAAAAAATGCGCTTGTTAAATTACCTTGAAGTTTCATCACGTCCCATCCCCACGGCAGCCGCGGACAGAGAGTCCGCCGGGGCGTCATCGTTGCTCCATGAAGGGTTAGGATCGTCTTCTTCTTCTTCTTCTTCTTCCTCCTTTCCTGTCTAGACCGGTTGATGTTTTTCATACAAAGAAAGTCCAAAAATCACATTTAGAGGACAACTATACTACAGTATATGATTAAGAACCTACAGTAGAGCGTAGAGCGTCCTCTGGTGGACAGACTATGCAACGCCA
>CM049389.1:21684116-21709116 GCA_026937815.1 Etheostoma perlongum | reverse complement strand
GGCAACATGAAGGCAACATGAAGACAACATGAAGGCAACATGAAGACAACATGAAGGCAACATGAAGACAACATGAAGGCAACATGAAGACAACATGAAGGCAACATGGGGACAACATGAGGGCAACATGAGGACAACATGAAGGCAACATGAAGACAACATGAAGGCAACATGGGGACAACATGAGGGCAACATGAGGACAACATGAAGGCAACATGAAGGCAACATGAAGACAACATGAAGGCAACATGAAGACAACATGAAGGCAACATGGGGACAACATGAGGGCAACATGAGGACAACATGAAGGCAACATGAAGACAACATGAAGGCAACATGGGGACAACATGAGGGCAACATGAGGACAACATGAAGGCAACATGAAGACAACATGAAGGCAACATGAAGACAACATGAGGGCAACATGAGGACAACATGAAGGCAACATGAAGACAACATGAAGGCAACATGAAGACAACATGAAGGCAACATGAGGGCAACATGAAGGCAACATGAAGACAACATGAAGGCAACATGAAGACAACATGAAGGCAACATGGGGACAACATGAGGACAACACGAGGGCAACATGAGGGCAACATGAAGACAACATGAAGACAACATGAAGGCAACATGAAATTAAACGTTTTGTAAAGACAGTCAAAAACCATAACTACATTTATTTTAAGTTTTAGCAAGCCGAATTATAAATAACATCATGATAATTCATGTCATGTAATTTTTTTTGTAACTTAAAGTCCAAAATTTGGTCCGCGAGCAAATTCACGTTAAATTAGCAGTTTTTTTAAACCGAGTTCCACAATCCGCCCCGTACAAGACCACCGGGACCGGGACTTACCGCTTCTATCTAGTCTGACCTGAGGCTGCAGGAGCTCCAGCTGCCTCCTCTGCCGGGCGATCTCGCGTCTGAAGCCCGACGCCTCCTCCGTACCCGGCCACGGTTCTCTCGACCACCGCTAAGATTTCCCGCGCGGCGGTGCTCAGCTTCTCGGTGACGATTCCTCGCAGGATGTCGGTCTTGGACATGCTGAGGTCGTCGGTGGTCTCGGGGCCGCCGCCGCCGCCGGGCCTGTTCATCCAGTACAGCATCCCGGATCTCCCGCACAGGTGCGACTTTACGCAGAAAAACTTTGCAGCTTTGCACGGACGGTGTTGTTCCGGGTGGTGGCGGTGCAGCTGCAAATAATGTCCGGCAAGAAACAGAAAAACAACAAAACCAAAGAACAAACGGGGTGACTGAGACACACACACACACACACACACACACACACACACACACAGAGACACACACACACACACACACACACACACACACACACACACACACACACACACACACACACACACACACACACACACACACACACACACACACACGGGGATGTTTTTGCAAATGTTTATTTAAAAAATGAATTTCCACTGGAACGCTTTTCATTTAATATCGTTTATTGAAAACAATTATACTCAAAACAGATAAAATAATAAAAGAAAATAAATAAAAGAAATAAAGGCCTGCTTCATGTATGTGTGTGTGTGTGAGAATGCATATGAGTGTGTGTGTGTGTGTAGTACCGTGTGTGTTTATATATATATATATTTGTGTGTGTGTATATTAGAGTGTGTATATGTTAGTGTGTGTGTGTGTGTATGTGTGTGTATGTATATATATGTATATTAGAGTGTGTGTGTGTGTATGTGTGTATATATATATATATATATTAGAGGGTGTGTGTGTGTGTGTATATATATTAGAGGGTGTGTGTGTGTGTGTGTGTGTGTGTGTGTATATATTAGAGTGTGTGTGTGTGTGTGTATATATATTAGAGGGTGTGTGTGTGTGTATATATATTAGAGGGTGTGTGTGTGTGTGTGTGTGTGTGTATATATATATATAGGGTGTGTGTGTGTGTGTGTGTGTGTGTGTGTGTGTGTGTGTGTGTGTGTGTGTGTGTGTGTGTGTGTGTGTGTGTGTATGTATGTGTGTGTGTGTGTGTGTGTGTGTGTGTGTGTGTGTGTGTGTGTGTGTGTGTGTGTGTGTGTGTGTGTGTGTATATATATATATTAGAGGGTGTGTGTGTGTATATATATATTAGAGGGTGTGTGTGTGTGTGTGTGTGTGTGTGTGTGTGTGTGTGTGTGTGTGTGTGTGTGTGTGCAGCATCCAGGTTCTTTTTGGGGCCGTGTGCTGGATGAACGCCGAGATTACCGACGCGGCGGGAACTCACCGCGGCGACCAACTTTATTCGTCATGGTTACGGCGGATTTAAAGTCACACTCTGCTGCTCGTTGGGGGTCCTCTGCTGCCCCTTCCGTCGCCCTCGTCCCTCGTCCTCCTCGTCCTCTTCGTCCTCCGCCGGCCGGCTCGCAGGCGGGGGGGAAATCCACCGATTCTGAGAGAGACACAACGGATGTTCTGATAAAGACTCTGGCTCTGTGCCCGGGTTGGTCCAGTGGGTGGACCACGCACACACACACACACACACACACACACACACAACATATATATATTATAACATATAAACACTAATATATACACACAAATATATATAAATAAATAAACACACACACACACACTACTACATACACACACTAACACATACACACTAATATACACACACTAACATGTACCCACTGACATATACTCACTAATATACACACACACTAATATACAGTATACACACAGTAATATATATACACACTAATATGAACTAGTATGAACAGCTCTGAAATAGAGAATGATGATAAATAGTTTTAAGTTATTATAAAAGTATTATATTACAATATAATTGTTTATTTGGTGTCTCTCCTGTATCTTGTTGTTGTTGTTTTATGGACCGTGAGTCTAATAATGAAGACAGCTCTGAAAGCATAGTATCTATAGTATTATACAGTAGTATTATGTGACCAGGTGAGTATATATAGTATTATACAGTAGTATTATGTGACCAGGTGAGTATATATAGTATTTTATAGTAGTATTATTTTTTGACCAGGTGAGTATATATAGTATTATATAGTAGTATTATGTGACCAGGTGAGTATATATAGTATTATATAGTAGTATTATGTGACCAGGTGAGTATATATAGTATTATACAGTAGTATTATGTGACCAGGTGAGTATATATAGTATTATGCAGTAGTATTATGTGACAAGGTGAGTATATATAGTATTATATAGTAGTATTATGTGACAAGGTGAGTATATATAGTATTATACAGTAGTATTATGTGACCAGGTGAGTATATATAGTATTATATAGTAGTATATATTAGTATATATAGTATTATACAGTAGTATTATGTGACCAGGTGAGTATATATAGTATTTTATAGTAGTATTATTTTTTTGACCAGGTGAGTATATATAGTATTATATAGTAGTATTATGTGACCAGGTGAGTATATATAGTATTATATAGTAGTATTATGTGACAAGGTGAGTATATATAGTATTATACAGTAGTATTATGTGACCAGGTGAGTATATATAGTATTATATAGTAGTATTATATGACCAGGTGAGTATATATAGTATTATACAGTAGTATTATGTGACCAGGTATATATATATAGTATTTTATAGTAGTATTATTTTTGACCAGGTGAGTATATATAGTATTATATAGTAGTATTATGTGACCAGGTGAGTATATATAGTATTATATAGTAGTATTATGTGACCAGGTGAGTATATATAGTATTATACAGTAGTATTATGTGACCAGGTGAGTATATATAGTATTATGCAGTAGTATTATGTGACAAGGTGAGTATATATAGTATTATATAGTAGTATTATGTGACAAGGTGAGTATATATAGTATTATACAGTAGTATTATGTGACCAGGTGAGTATATATAGTATTATATAGTAGTATTATATGACCAGGTGAGTATATATAGTATTATACAGTAGTATTATGTGACCAGGTGAGTATATATAGTATTATATAGTAGTATTATGTGACCAGGTGAGTATATATAGTATTATATAGTAGTATTATGTGACCAGGTGAGTATATATAGTATTATATAGTAGTATTATGTGACCAGGTGAGTATATATAGTATTATATAGTAGTATTATGTGACCAGGTGAGTATATATAGTATTATATATAGTATTATGTGACCAGGTGAGTATATATAGTATTATATAGTAGTATTATGTGACCAGGTGAGTATATATAGTATTATATAGTAGTATTATGTGACCAGGTGAGTATATATAGTATTATATAGTAGTATTATGTGACCAGGTGAGTATATATAGTATTATATAGTAGTATTATGTGACCAGGTGAGTATATATAGTATTATATAGTAGTATTATGTGACCAGGTGAGTATATATAGTATTATACAGTAGTATTATGTGACCAGGTGAGTATATATAGTATTATACAGTAGTATTATGTGACCAGGTGAGTATATATAGTATTATACAGTAGTATTATATGACCAGGTGAGTATATATAGTATTATATAGTAGTATTATATGACCAGGTGAGTATATATAGTATTATATAGTAGTATTATGTGACCAGGTGAGTATATATAGTATTATATAGTAGTATTATATGACCAGGTGAGTATATATAGTATTATATAGTAGTATTATATGACCAGGTGAGTATATATAGTATTATATAGTAGTATTATGTGACCAGGTGAGTATATATAGTATTATATAGTAGTATTATGTGACCAGGTGAGTATATATAGTATTATGCAGTAGTATTATGTGACAAGGTCAGTATATATAGTATTATGCAGTAGTATTATGTGACAAGGTCAGTATATATAGTATTATACAGTAGTATTATGTGACCAGGTGAGTATATATAGTATTATATAGTAGTATTATGTGACCAGGTGAGTATATATAGTATTATGCAGTAGTATTATGTGACAAGGTCAGTATATATAGTATTATGCAGTAGTATTATGTGACAAGGTCAGTATATATAGTATTATACAGTAGTATTATGTGACCAGGTGAGTATATATAGTATTATATAGTAGTATTATGTGACAAGGTGAGTATATATAGTATTATATAGTAGTATTATGTGACAAGGTGAGTATATATAGTATTATACAGTAGTATTATGTGACCAGGTGAGTATATATAGTATTATATAGTAGTATTATATGACCAGGTGAGTATATATAGTATTATACAGTAGTATTATGTGACCAGGTGAGTATATATAGTATTTTATAGTAGTATTATTTTTTGACCAGGTGAGTATATATAGTATTATATAGTAGTATTATGTGACCAGGTGAGTATATATAGTATTATATAGTAGTATTATGTGACCAGGTGAGTATATATAGTATTATATAGTAGTATTATGTGACCAGGTGAGTATATATAGTATTATATAGTAGTATTATGTGACCAGGTGAGTAATATATAGTATTATATAGTAGTATTATGTGACCAGGTGAGTATATATAGTATTATATAGTAGTATTATGTGACCAGGTGAGTATATATAGTATTATATAGTAGTATTATGTGACCAGGTGAGTATATATAGTATTATACAGTAGTATTATGTGACCAGGTGAGTATATATAGTATTATACAGTAGTATTATATGACCAGGTGAGTATATATAGTATTATATAGTAGTATTATATGACCAGGTGAGTATATATAGTATTATATAGTAGTATTATATGACCAGGTGAGTATATATAGTATTATATAGTAGTATTATGTGACCAGGTTAGTATATATAGTATTATATAGTAGTATTATGTGACCAGGTGAGTATATATAGTATTATATAGTAGTATTATATGACCAGGTGAGTATATATAGTATTATACAGTAGTATTATGTGACCAGGTTAGTATATATAGTATTATATAGTAGTATTATGTGACCAGGTGAGTATATATAGTATTATATAGTAGTATTATATGACCAGGTGAGTATATATAGTATTATATAGTAGTATTATGTGACCAGGTTAGTATATATAGTATTATATAGTAGTATTATGTGACCAGGTTAGTATATATAGTATTATATAGTATAGTAGTATTATATGACCAGGTGAGTATATATATAGTATTATATAGTAGTATAGTAGTATATGACCAGGTGAGTATATATATAGTATTATATAGTAGTATTATGTGACCAGGTTAGGTATATATAGTATTATATAGTAGTATTATGTGACCAGGTTAGTATATATAGTATTATATAGTAGTATTATGTGACCAGGTGAGTATATATAGTATTATATAGTAGTATTATATGACCAGGTGAGTATATATAGTATTATATAGTAGTATTATGTGACCAGGTTAGTATATATAGTATATATAGTAGTATTATATGACCAGGTGAGTATATATAGTATTATATAGTAGTATTATATGACCAGGTGAGTATATATAGTATTATATTAGTATTAGTATTATATGACCAGGTATGTGACCAGGTGAGTATATATAGTATTATATAGTAGTATTATATGACCAGGTGAGTATATATAGTATTATATAGTAGTATTATATGACCAGGTGAGTATATATAGTATTATATAGTAGTATTATGTGACCAGGTGAGTATATATAGTATTATATAGTAGTATTATATGACCAGGTGAGTATATATAGTATTATATAGTAGTATTATGTGACCAGGTGAGTATATATAGTATTATGCAGTAGTATTATGTGACAAGGTCAGTATATATAGTATTATGCAGTAGTATTATGTGACAAGGTCAGTATATATAGTATTATACAGTAGTATTATGTGACCAGGTGAGTATATATAGTATTATATAGTAGTATTATGTGACAAGGTGAGTATATATATAGTATTATATAGTAGTATTATGTGACAAGGTGAGTATATATAGTATTATGCAGTAGTATTATGTGACAAGGTGAGTATATATAGTATTATATAGTAGTATTATGTGACCAGGTGAGTATATATAGTATTATGCAGTAGTATTATGTGACAAGGTGAGTATATATAGTATTATATAGTAGTATTATGTGACAAGGTGAGTATATATAGTATTATGCAGTAGTATTATGTGACCAGGTCATGTGTTTTTGTTGCTTTAATTACACTGTAAGTTTGTGTAAATTAACAATTGTTTTGTCATTTATTTTGAAGAAAGCTTATTTGTTGAGCTCTAAGCTGTTTAAGATGTTTCTAACAGGAAGTAGAATGTTGAAAGTTTCCTGTCAATAAAAGTAAACAGTTGACAATTAAAAGTTCACTATCTTCTGTTAGTTTTAATACATATACATTGTTGTTAAGACTGTTAAAATTTAATATATGACATGATGAATAGAAGGCTTCAAATAGACCCGGTGGCCCAAAAAATCTTGATCGGAGCACCCTTAATTTTTTTGGACAGCTACAACTGATACATATAATAATAATAATAATAATAATAATAATTAATTTCCCCCCCAGCGGACTGACGGGTCGTATGCGGACTCTGTCTCTGGGTTCAGGCGGCTGGGACGGCGAGGGGGGGCTGCTCCACCCCCGACACTACCGAGAGAGTCCCGGCTGGGGGGGAGGGAGGATGTGGGAGCAAAACACACCGTCGCCACTACAGCACCGAAGAAGAAGAAGAGGAAGGAGAAGAAGAAGAAGAAGAAGAAGAAGAAGAAGAGGAGTTCTGGAGCAGCGCTGACATGAGGAGATTTGTCTTCGCCAGGACACACACACCTGGTTCAGGTAAACGGTTTTTGTTTTATATTTATTATATTATTATATATATTTATATCAAGCTGGTTGTGGCCAACACTTCCTGTGGATCCTTCACAATAAAAGCCCAGATTTTCCGATACCTGAACTTGGGTATCGGCCGATACGGAGTGCCGATCTGATACCCGTGTGTCGTGTATTTTATTTTGTTTTAACAGATGTGTACTACTATCTTACCCTGAAAAATCCTGAGTTCACGATATTTGCGAGTTGGCATCGAGTAATGCTGCTCATTAACTATGCCCTGGTAGCCGAGCTGGACCAATCACATTGGTTTATCACACACACACACAAACATACAGACACAGACAGACACACACGTGCACACACACACAGATATAGACAGACAGGCGCACATGCACACGCACACACACACACACACACACACACAGACAGACAGAGAGAGAGACACACACACACACACACACACAGACAGACGCACACGTGCACACACACACATACATAGACAGACAGGCGCACGCATGCGCACACACACACACACACAGAGAGAGAGAGACAGACACACACACACAGGTTTATCTGATGACTTTCATTACTCGATGCCAGATCCTAAATATTTTGGTTTGAATTGTGTACGATTTGCTAAATTTGTCTCTCTCCCTCCCTCCTCTTCTGCAGAAACGCCCTCCTCCCTCTGCTCCACCCCCTCCCGTCGTCACGGCGACAGGCAGCTGGGGGCGGCCACCTTGAGGCTGAGGGCGGGACTCTTCTGCGTGTTTACGTATTTGGACGTACGCTCTCTGCTGCGCGCGGCCGAGGTCTGCTCGGATTGGCGGTTCGTCGCCAGGCACCCGGCGGTCTGGACACGCCTCCGGCTGGAGAACGCCAGGGTGTCCGCCGAGGTAGAGGAGCATCCATCATCCACACACACACACACACACACACACAGAGACACACACACACACACACACACACACACACACACACACACACACACACACACACAGAGACACACAAAAACACACACACACACACACACACACACAGAGACACACACACACACACACAGAGACAAACACACACACACACACACACACACACACACACACACACAGAGACACAGACACACACACACACACACACACAGAGAGACACACAAACACACACACACACACACAGAGAGACACACACACACACACACACACACACAGAGACACACACACACACAGAGAGACACACAAAACACACACACACACAGAGACACAGACACACACACACACACACACACACACATTCATTGTTAGATTTCATCAAATTGTTTCTCGCTTAACACTGGACCGATTTCAAAGATTGTTGTTCCCGTCAGTCACCAAGACACACAAACGTTAGCTAAGAAAGTGTGTGTGTGTGTGTGTGTGTGTGTGTCTCTATGTGTGTGTGTGTGTGTGTAGTTCCTGACCACTCTGTCTCAGTGGTGTACTCAAACTCAATCTGTGGTTCTTAACAACCTGAAGCCTCGAAGCAAACGAGTCCACGAGACGCGAGAGGATTACCACAAGAACACAAGGTAACACACACACACACACACACACACACACACAGTAACACACACACAGAAAACACCGTAACACGCACCCACACAACACACACACACACAAAGAACACAGTAACACATACATACGTTTGTCCGTGTGTGCGTGTGTGTTGAAATAGATTGCTAACCATTGAAATACACACGCGCTGGTCTAAGCTTTTCTAGAGAGACGTGAGAAGACGTGCATTGTGGGTACTGTAGTTGAGCTGTGTGTGTTGTGTGTGGCAGAGGCAGCGTGGAGCCGGGGGTGGAGGCCCTGCTGCGGTCGGCGGGCGGCAGCCTGCTCCACCTGTCTGTCTCTCAGTGTCCCCACATCCTCACCGACCGGACGCTGTGGCTCGCCAGCTGCTACAGCCGCAACCTGAAGACACTCACATACAGGTCAGACACCTGTCTGTCTGTCCTTCTGTCTCTGTCTGTCCTGCTGTCTGTGTGTCTGTCCTGCTGTCTGTCTGTCCTTCTGTCTGTCTGTGTGTCTTTCTATGTGTCTGTCCTGCTGTCTGTCTGTCCTTCTGTCTGTCTGTGTGTCTGTCCTGCTGTCTGTGTGTCTTTCTGTGTGTCTGTCCTGCTGTCTATCTCGCTGTCCTGCTGTCTGTCTCTCTGGCCTGCTGTCTGTCTCTCTGGCCTGCTGTCTGTCTCTCTGGCCTGCTGTCTGTCACCCTAAATAATGCAATACTTCATAGTACTACTACGGGTACCGGTATTCCCTTGTCTGTGTCTGCAGGAGTTCATCCGATCCCATCGGCCACGAAGTTCTCTGGGCCCTGGGCGCGGGCTGCAGGAACATCAGCAGCCTGCAGGTGGCGCCGGCTCACCCCTGGTCAGCACACACACAAAAACACACAAAAAACACACACACACACACACACACACACACACACACGTATCCATGATTTACATGATGAAATCGCCTAGACCTGCAGGTAACGCATGTTGCAGGCACAGCATGCTGCATGTAATGCGCGCTGCAGGTAATGCATCGTCGCCCTCTAGTTTCAACTCATCCTTCTGTCTTTCTGTCAGCCAACAACCCACTCGTTTTGGAAACCGCTGCCTGCAGACGATTGGTCGATGCTGGCCACACCTCCACTCGCTCAGTGTGGGCGGGGCCAGCTGTGGGACTCAGGGATTGGCTGCTTTGGGTGAGTGAAAGAATAGTGGACTGTTCTGCTTGTGTTGGAGATGTGTTGAGTTTTATTTAATAAAAAAATCTGCAGAATTCTGCATCTGATGGGTGTGTGTGTGTGTGTGTGTGTGTGTGCAGTGCGTACCTGTGCCCACCTGCAGGTGTTGGAGCTGGAGCGTGTCAGCGACCTGGGCCTGCAGGCGGCGACAGCGCTGTGTGAGGCCGGGCTGACGAGTCTGGAGATGCTGATCCTGACGCACACGCCCGTCAGCGGCCAAGCCATCCTGCACTTCCACAGTGAGACACACACACACACACACGCACACACACACACACACACACACACACACACACACACACACACACACACATCTAGCATTACCCCACTGACATAGACATGGTTACTAAAGGGTCCCCTGGGTGTGTGTGTGTGTGTGTGTGTGTGTGTGGGTGTCTGTCTCTGTGTCTTTGTGTGTGTGTGTTTCTGTGTGTGTGTTTCTGTGTGTGTGTCTGTATATGTCTGTGTGTGTGCATGTGTGTGTCTCTGTGCGTGTGCGTGTGTCTGTCTGTGTCATGTGTGTGTCTCTCTGTGCGTGTGTGTGTGTGTGTGTGTCTGTATTTGTCTCTGTGTGTGTGTGTGTGTGTGCATGTGTGTGTGTGTGTGTGTGTCTGTATCTGTCTGTGTGTGTGTGTGCGTGTGTGTGCGTGTGTGTGTGTGTGTCTGTGTGTGTGCCTGTGCGTGTGTGTGTGTCTGTATCTGTCTGTGTGTGTGTGCGTGTGTGTGTGTGTGTATCTGTCTGTGTGTGTGTCTGTGTGTGCGTGTGTGTGTGTGTGAGTGTGCGTGTGTGTTTGTCTGTATCTGTGTGTGTGTGTGTATGTGTATGTGTGTCTGTATGTGTCTGTGTGTGTGTGTGTGTGTGTGTGTGTGTGTAGGTGTGTGTGAGAACATCAGATCTATAAGGGTCGAGGTGTCTGTAGCGGACTACTTCGAGGAGCCGGACACCGAGGAAGCTCAACTTCTGTTTGGAGAGATCATCAACACACTGATGGTGAATACAATCATAATCACAATTAAAACTGATTCATAATTCATTAATTAATAATTAATAACTGTGATTTCAGTTTCACTTTGAACGTTAAAACATGGAGAACTTAATATGTTATTATTGGTCCTCAGGTCCTTCGGGAGCAATCTGGGCTGTGTGACATCCTGCAGGTTAAAGTGGAAGGATGCTGCTGACAGACACACACACACAGAGACACACACCCACACACACAGAGACACACACCCACACACACAGAGACACACACCCACACACACAGGGACACATACACACACACACAGAGACACATACACACACACACACACACACACACACACACACACAGAGACACACACCCACACACACAGGGACACATACACACACACACAGAGACACATACACACACACACACACACACACACACACACACACACACACACAGAGACACACACCCACACACACAGAGACACATACACACACACACACACACAGAAACACACACACGCATACACACAGACCCAGACACACACACACACACACACACAGACACACACGCACACACAGACAGACACAGACGCACACACACAGAGACACATACACACACACACACAGAGACACACACCCACACAAACAGAGACACATACACACACACACAGAGACACATACACACACACGCACAGAGACACATACACGCAGGCAAACACACACACAGAAACACACACACGCATACACACAGACCCAGATACACACGCACACACAGACACACACGCACACACAGACAGACACAGACGCACACGCACACACACACACACACACAGACAGACACACACAGACAGACAGACACAGACGCACACGCACACACACACACACAGACAGACACACACAGAGACACACACCCACACACACAGAGACACACACACGCACACAGACAGAGAGACACACACACACGCACACAGACAGAGACACGCACACCCACACACACAGAGATACACACACACAGACAGAGGCACACACACACACACACACGCACACAGACAGAGACACGCACACAGAGACACAGACACACAAACACGCACACACACAGACACACACACGCAGGCAGACACACACACACAGACACACGCACACACAGGCATAGACACACACGCACACACATACAGACAAACACACACACATACAGACAGAGAGACACACACACACTTTTTTCTACCTATTCTATCTAAAAAGCCATAATTCTTGTACTAAAGTCATAGATGACCTTTAACCTTTAACCTTAGATTAAACTACCAACCCTTATTTAGCTTTACACGTAAAAAACAAGCACAAGCACACAAACGCACAAACATATCTACACACCAAAGACATCCATCATCCAATCAGATGTGTCCATCGTGTGTCTTTCAACATCTTAAAGGTGCTACATGTGTCATTTTATCATCAATAAATCACTTTCTCAGTCATTTTGAGACTTTTGTGTCATTAACAAACAAGTCTGGACATTTCCCATTAAGAAAAATAAAAATATGACAGCACTTTACTGTAATGCAGCCTTTAAAACCAGGAAAAGACAACACATATGGATGGATACAGCATCGTATCACCACACAGACGCCAAGTATGAATCTTTTATTATATATTATTATATTATATATTATAATATATGTTATTAGAGACTGACCGGCCGGATTTTTAAGTTCGATAATCGATACGAATATTTGGTTATTTAAATATCCAAATGCCAAAATATTTGAATATATATATATACAATATTATAATATTCAATTTCAATATTAAATTATAAATGAATCTGATGATTTTTTTTTTTAATCGGCCATTTTGAATGCCGATCTTTGTTTGTGTGTTTGTGTCTTTTTGTGTGTGTGTGTGTGTGAGACTGTGTGTGTCTGTGTGTGTGTTTGTGTGTGACATGCTTAGATAAACAGGACAAAGGTGCAAAGTTCGTTCTGAGATGTGTGTTTGTAAGCCAACAAACAACCCAGACAAGAGAGGGAGAGAGAGAGAGGGAGTGAGTAAGAGAGAGAGAGAGAGAGTGAGTGAGTAAAAGAGAGAGAGAGGGAGAGAGAGAGTAAGAGAAAGAGAGAAAGAGTGAGTGAGAGAGAGAGAGAGTGAGTAAGAGAGAGAGAGAGAGGGAGTGAGTAAGAGAGAGAGAGGGAAGTGCGGCTTGTGAACCATGTGCGTGTTTAAACTGGAGAAGTTAAAGGAAAAGTGTGTGTGAGAGAGAGTGTGTGTGTGTGTGTGTGTGTGTGTGTGTGTGTGTGTCGTCGTGGTCACCATGGTTTTCCTCAGACGGACCACGCTGCTTCGCTGCCTGCTGGTGTCGGCCATGTTGGCTCTGGTCCTCCTCGTCAGCTCCTTCTGGCTCCGTGAGTTTCCTCCGTCACTGTCGGCCATGTTGGCTCCTCCCACCTCCCTGTCACTGCCTGATCTGAGTCTCATGCTCAGATTTAAACGGTTTACGACATAACTGTCATACTGAAATTAGTGAAATCCATGAAATAATAAAGTTTTCTCATTACGAACAATTACAGAAGATGGGAATCATTTCAGAAACGTTGTAGCTAGCTATGGTTGATGCTATGCTAACGTTAGCTCAAAACACCATTCAACTGACAGCCTTTGTTGTGTTTGATGCTAACTTGTAGCTAAGCTAGCAGTGAACCAACTTCATTAAGTAGCTCCATTTTTACAGTGTTGACACTACAGAAGTCTCTCGTTAGCATCTCGGAGGCTACTTCAGACATTAGCATCGTTAGCATCTCGGAGGCTACTTCAGACATTAGCATCGTTAGCATCTCGGAGGCTACTTGTCGCAAAGTGACGCGTGTGCGACTCAGATCTGCCCTCTCCTCTCCTCACATTGGGCAGTGACACTCCCTCTTCCCCGCTCAGTGGCTCGGCATCAGTTATAATAAGTTATTTTTTATTAATTACATAAGTTGTTATGGTGCAGGGGTGGAAAGGAAAGCGGTGTGAATGCTGATGTTTTGATGTGAATGCTGATGTTTTGGTGTGAATGCTGATGTTTTGGTGTGAATGCTGATGTTTTGGTGTGAATGCTGATGTTTTGGTGTGAATGCTTCGGATCGTTAAAGCTTGAATTGATTTGTGGATCCAGATCAACATGTCGTTACACCCCTAACCAATAAATAACGTTCTCTCTTCAGCTCAGAGCGGAGTCAGAGCCTGCGGCAGCGCCTGGCAGCCATGTTTGGAGAGCTACCCCAAAGCGGTAAGACTCTATCTCCCATCATGCACTGCAACCCCGACATGAGAAATGCAAGAAATCTGTGCCCATGGGCGTGCTGGTCTTACAGGGTGGTGTGAGGGACACACACTATGCTTGTTACACACACAGGGACACACACTATGCTTCCCATCATGCACTGCAGGGACACACACTATGCTTGTTACACACACAGGGACACACACTATGCTTGTTACACACACAGGGACACACACTATGCTTGTTACACACACAGTTGAGTTGTTGATTTGTTTTTGTTCTCTCAGCCTGCGCCTCCATTGGTCCCTGACGAAGCCCCGCCCCTCATAAAGGAGTGTCCCGGCCAATCGTTTCAGGCCTGGCGTCTGCTGCAGTACTTAAAGTCCAGCCGGACGGACCCGACGACATCCTGCTGGCGCCGTACCTGCAGAGCTGGGACGAGCTGCTCAGGTAACAACTTTATTCTTTTAAAGGAACAGTGCCACAATTAATTCATTAAAAAAGCTTAAAAATAACAAAAAATAATATTTTTGCAGCTGTGTAGTTAGCCACACGCTAATGTTAGTAGTTAAAAGAACATTGTGTCTATGTCTGTGTGTGTGTGTGTGTGTCTCTGTGTGTGTCTGTGTGTGTGTGTGTTTCTGTGTGTGTGGATGTGTGTATATATCTGTGTATGTGTGTGTCTCTGTGTGTATGTTTGTGTGCGTCTGAGTGTGTCTGTGTTTCTGTGTGTGTGGATGTGTGTCACTGTGTGTGTGTGTTTGCATGTGTCTGTGTGTGTGTTTATCTGTGTGTGTGTGCGTCTGTGTGTGTCTGTCTGTCTCTGTGTGTGTGTGTGTGTGTGTATCTGTGTGTGTGTGTGTATGTGTGTGTGTGTCTCTGTGTGTATGTTTGTGTGTGTCTGTGTTTGTGTGTGTGTGGATGTGTGTCTCTGTGTGTGTGTGTTTATGTGTCTGTGTGTGTGTGTCTGTCTCTGTGTGTGTGTGTGTGTTTGTGTCTCTGTGTGTGTGTGTGTCTGTCTCTGTGTTTGTGTGTTTGTGTGTGTGTGTGTGTGTGTGTGTGTGTGTGTGTGTGTGTGTGTATATATCTGTGTCTATGTGTGTGTGTGTGTGTGTGTGTGTGTGTGTGTGTGTGTGTGTGTTAGCCAGACACGCTAACATTAGCAGCTAACAGAACAGATGAACTCTCTCTTCCAGTTTCATGGAGTCTCTCGGGACGATGGTCGGCTTCTTCTCCCAGAAGGTCGAGGAAAAGGTCGTTCTGATACGAGCGCTGGCCCTCAAACACGCCGCACAGCCTCATGGGAAACGTGGTCCGTCCGACCACTCGGGACAACACGACGGGGTGAGGGTTGGTAAAAAAAGAAAAACAATGGCGGAGTTATCCACTGTAGTTTCACCTTCTGATAAAATAGTTCCTAGTTAGTACGTGGTTAGACAATGTGTAAAAAAAATACTATAAATATATAAAATTATAAATGTATAAAACAAATATAGTATCGAGAAAGATAGACAAAAGTGACAAATAAAGCTTCAAAATCGTTGAGAAAGAAAGTGATGAAATATAAAATTAGGAAATATTTAGACTTTTTATCACTTCAAAAATTCCAATAATTTTAAAGAAATACTAATTATTTTAACGTAAAATATTACAACTTTTTTCTTGAAATATTTTGACTATTTTACTTGAAAAATTACGTTAATTTTCATGAAATACTAATTATTTTTCCTAGAAATATTATGTATTTTTTTCTTGAAATATTTAGACTTTTTACTTGAAAAATTAATGTAATTTTCATGAACTATTTTAACTTTTACCAGAAATATTACGTATTTTTTTAACCTGAAATACTTATTGTGACCTGAAATATGAGTTGCTTTACTACTATAATACCTATATATATATATATAATAACCTGAGCTGGTCTGTGCGTGCCAGGCGTACCGCTCGGTGCGCTCCATGGTGGAGGCGGAGCTCCGGGACGGCGTGGTGGACTTCTCCCGGCGGACGGACTCCGGCTGCAGGACGCTGCTGCGGCTCCACCGGTCGCTGCTCTGGCTCCAGCTCCTGCTGGAGGGTCTGGCTGCAGGGCCGGACGCCGACGGGCAATACCGGACCCCCGGGGAGCTGAGCAGGTACACCGGGGGGAGGGGGAGGGGGGGCAGCTTCTAAGGGCCGGAAACACCAGGAAGAAGGGGGTACATGTCGGGGGTTGTGATTGTTGCAAAAATCCTAGATTATGCTGCACGTTTTCTTAAAAAATGCGACAGAATATTTGGGATATTTACGTTATTTAATGCGATGAAACTGCAGCTTGATGAAGATAGTTAAATAATACTATAATACTAATACTAGTTTTTATTTGTAAAAATAATTTTACATTTTTAAAATTATTTTACTGGAAATATATTTTCTCTTGAACTTCCAAAACAACATTTTGCTTTTATCATTATTTTGACTTGAAATATTACAATTTATCATGAATTATAAAATTTGTTTTTACCTTAAATATTTTAGTAAACGTAACCATGGCAACAAATTAATGGTAAACATTGCGTCACACACGTCCACAGATCGGGTTTTTGTCCAATAAGAACTACAGATCCCAGATTCCTGATGTCACTCTAACCACCCCCCTCCCCCGCCCTGTTGCCCTCAGGGACGCCTACATGGTGGCGCTGGCGCCCCACCACCCCTGGGTGCTGCGCCAGGCGGCGGAGTTCGTGTTCCTCGCCCTGCCGGACCGAGGCTACTTCCTGCAGCTGGTCTGCGTGCACGCGCAGCGCGACGCCGCGCCCGTCCTGCGCGCCGTCATCGCGCTGGCTGGCGCCAGGCACGCGCAGACGCAGCGGATCTTCGCCGAGCACGGCATGCTGGAGCTGCCCTGAACGCACCGCCGCCGCCTGACTGTACGTACACAGACGCCCATCTGCTGTCTCTACCTGATCTGAGTCTCATGCTCAGATTTAAACAGTTTACAAGTCAAGTCATGCTCAAACTAGTGAAATCCATGAAATAAAGTTTTCTCATTATGAACAATAACAGAAGATGGGAATCATTTCAGAAACGCATCTGTGGTTGTTTTGTAGTTAGACAAAACACCATTCAATCCATGACAGCCTTTGTTTTTGATGCTGAACCAACATTTGGTTGTTTGATGCTATGCTAACGTTAGCTCGGGAAAAACACCATTCAACTGACAGCATTTTGTTGTGTTCGATGCTAACTTGTAGCTAAGCTAGCAGTGAACCAACTTCGTTAAGCAGCTCTATTTTTACTGTGTTGACGTTACAGAAGTCTACTTCAGACACTAGCATTGTTAGCATCTCGGAGGAAGACATTAGCATCGTTAGCAGCATCTGGCAGGCTACTTCAGACATGTTATTGTTAGCAAGCTACTTCAGACATTAGCATCATCTCGGAGGCTACTTGTTAGCATCTCGGAAGCTACTTCAGACATTAGCATTGTTAGCATCGGAGGCTACTTCAGACATTAGCATTGTTAGCATCTCGGAGGCTACTTCAGACATTAGCATTGTTAGCATCTCGGAGGCTACTTCAGACATTAGCATTGTTAGTATCTCGGAGGCTACTTCAGACATTAGCACATTGTTAGTATCTCAGTTAGCATCATCGGAGGCTACTTCAGACATTCATTCGGAGGCTACTTCAGAGACTATTCAGACAGACACTAGCATTGTTAGCATCTCGGAGGCTACTTCAGACATTAGCATTGTTAGCATCTCGGAGGCTACTTCAGACATTAGCATTGTTAGCATCTCGGAGTCTACTTCAGACATTAGCATTGTTAGCATCTCGGAGGCTACTTCAGACATTAGCATTGTTAGCATCTCGGAGGCTACTTCAGACATTAGCATTGTTAGCATCTCGGAGGCTACTTCAGACATTAGCATCATTAGCATCTCGGAGGCTACTTCAGACATTGCATTGTTAGTATCTCGGAGGCTACTTCAGACATTAGCATTGTTAGCATCTCGGAGTCTACTTCAGACACTAGCATTGTTAGTATCTCGGAGGCTACTTCAGACATTAGCATCGTTAGCATCTCGGAGGCTACTTCAGACAGTATTGTTAGCATCTCGGAGGCTACTTCAGACATTAGTATTGTTAGCATCTCGGAGGCTACTTTAGACATTAGCATCGTTAGCATCTCGGAGGCTACTTCGCATGTCCGACTCACATCTGCCCTCTCCTCTCCTAACATTGGGCAGTGACACTGTCGTACAGAGCTTCAAAATAAAGAATTCCTAATCCCAAAAATGTTAGTTTTAAGGACGTTTTACGTGCACTGTGATTGATTTTAACTGATTAATTTAAGACTCAAATAAAGTACAAATACCTCAAAGCTCTACTCGAGTAAATGTACTTTGTTACTGTCCGCCACCGCAGGTCAAAACGTCCTCATAAATAATGAGAGTGGGAAATGGCCGACAGATTGTAGTTTATTTCGGTCTCAGACATGTTTTACAGTGAAATACGTCAGGATATACGCAGGAATACTGGAGGGACGCATGCACTTTAAGGCACCATATGCTGCATTCAGGACCCCGTGGGATACGATAGTGTTCTCACTAGATTTTTCTCAGAGAGAGAGAGACACACACACAGAGAGAGACACAGAGAGAGAGACAGACACAGAGAGAGATTTCACACACACACACAGAGAGAGAGAGAGAGAGAGAGACAGACACACACACACACACACACACACACACACAGAGAGAGACACACACACACACACACACACACACACACAGAGAGACAGACACACACAGAGAGAGAGAGAGAGAGAGAGACACACACACACACACACACAGAGAGAGAGAGACACACACAGAGAGAGAGAGAGACAGACAGTCAGACAGAGAGAGACACACAGACAGTCAGACAGACAGACAGAAAGACACACACACAGAGAGAGAGAGAGACACACAGACACAGACAGACAGACAGAAAGACACACAGAGAGAATGAGAGAGACAGACAGACAAAGTCGTGTAAGAATGTAAGGAATACATCTCTGTACAGTTTCAGGAAATAAGAGAAATAAAACCGTAAAACAGAAAGAAAAACCATCAATTACACTTTTATTTTTAATTTAACCGTCCTGGTGTCCTCCAAAAGTTTCTACATCAGAAATTTGGGTTTTCTTTCAACCAAATATAACCAAAAATAACAAATAACATGGATGGTTTGTTGTCAAAGTCAATGCAACGCTGTTTACTAGTAAAATAAATGATCAGCTGACTACTAACTACTACTCGTAACAATCAAACTAATAATCTGAAACTCGCGATAAAAACGGGACAAAAAAACTAAAATAAAATATGAAAAAAAAACAAACAATTTTTTATATAATGTTCAGGAAATGTAGTTTTGTTTCTTTTTTCTATCAAAAAGCTTCAAAACCAACAACACGTAATACTTTATATGTATATTTACAACAACTTGTTTAATGTATAACAAAAAAAGTGTTGTTGTTGTACAAAGTAATGTTAAAAAAAAGTGACAAATGAAGAAGAAACGTTTAGTTCTTTAACTGGATTTTTTTTTTTTTTTTTACAAAAACATTTTACATGTTTTAACATTGTAAAACATGTAAAAATTTCCCTAACAACAGCAAGACACCAATCCTTAAAATCCCTTCGGCGATGCGTTCAGGAGCGGCTCGTCTTCTTCTCCTGAGAAAAAAGGTGACAAAAAAAATAATAATAAAATAATCGACAAAAGTGACAAAAATGTTGGAAAAAATATGTAAAAATACAAAAAAGACAAATGTTTATCTATTTTTCAGGAAATGTAGTTTTCAAAACCAACAACACTTAATACTTTAGTTCTTCTTTAACTGGATGGCTTTTAAAAAAAAAAGTATATATATATATTTTTTTTACATTTAACTGTTTAACGTATAACAAAAAAAGAATAAACATTAAAAAAAAGTGTTAAAAACAAATGTTAAAAAAGTGAAATGCCGGAAAACACCACAAACGTGGGAACAAAACAACAAATGTTAATAAAAATTTGAAAAATGGTTTTAAAAAAAAAACTAAAATGTCGGAACAAACACCAAACGTCACTTTAGTTCTTTAACTCGATGTTATCTTTTTTTTTTTTTTTTTTTACACAAACATTTTTTACGGGTCTCTTCGGCGTCTCAGGAAAAAAAAACAACAAATGTTAAAAAAATTGAAAAAAAGTGACAAATGTTAAAAAAATTGAAAAAAAAAAACAAATGTTAAAAAAATTGAAAAAACAACAAATGTTAAAAAATTGAAAAAAAACAACAAATGTTAAAAAAAATTGAAAAAAAAACAACAAATGTTAAAAAAATTGAAAAAAGAACAAATGTTAAAAAAAAAATTGAAAAAACAACAAATGTTAAAAAAAAAAAAAACAACAAATGTTAAAAAAAAATTGAAAAAAAACAACAAATGTTAAAAAAATTGAAAAAAAACAACAAATGTTAAAAAATTGAAAAAAAAGTGACAAATGTTAAAAAAAATTGAAAAAAAACAAATGTTAAAAAAATTGAAAAAACAACAAATGTTAAAAAAATTAAAAAAAAAAAACAAATGTTAAAAAAATTAAAAAAAAACAACAAATGTTAAAAAAAAAAATTAAAAAAAAACAACAAATGTTAAAAAAAATTGAAAAAAACAACAAATGTTAAAAAAAAAAATTAAAAAAAAAAACAACAAATGTTAAAAAAATTAAAAAAAAAAACAACAAATGTTAAAAAAAATTGAAAAAAACAACAAATGTTAAAAAATTTAAAAAAAACAACAAATGTTAAAATTGAAAAAAAAACAAATTTAAAAAAAAAAAAGCAACAAATGTTAAAAAAAATTGAAAAAAAAGTGACAAATGTTTAAAAAATTGAAAAAAAAAACAAATGTTAAAAAAAAATTGAAAAAAACAACAAATGTTAAAAAAAAAAAAACAAATGTTAAAAAATTGAAAAAACAACAAATGTTAAAAAAAAAAAAAGTGACAAATGTTAAAAAATTTTAAAAACAACAAATGTTTAAAAAAATTGGAAAAAAAACAACAAATGTTAAAAATATTTTTTTAAAAAACAACAAATGTTAAAAAATTTGAATAAAAGTGACAAATGTTAAAAATTGAAAAAAACAACAAATGTTAAAACAAATTGAAAAAAAAACAACAAATGTTAAAAAAATAAAAAAAAAACAACAAATGTTAAAAAAAATTGAAAAAAACAACAAATGTTTAAAAAAAAGTGACAATGAAAACAATGACCAATGTTTAAAAAAAAACTAAAATGTCGGAACAAACACCAACTGTTCACTTTTATTTTTTTACAAAAAACAACCTGAAGTTCTCGAATGTTAAACGCTTCCTAAACAACAACGGGACGCCAATCCTTAAAATCTCTCCGCCGTCTCAGGGCGCCGATGTGTTCAGGGGCGCCGATGCGTTCAAGGGCACCTCCTCCTCTTCTTCTTCTTTCCCTGCGCCCCCGTGGCTCTTCATGTGCGTCTTCAGACAGTGGCTCTGCGTGAAGGCCCGGTCGCAGAGCGTGCACCGGTACGGCCGCTCGCCGTTGTGCGTCCTCATGTGCACCGTCAGGTGCTCCTGGCGCGAGCACGCCTTGCCGCACACGCCGCACACGAACCCCTTGATGCCGAGGTGCGACCGCACGTGGTTGTTCAAGTGGCTCTTCCTCTTGAAGAAGCGTCCGCACTCGGTGCAGCCGAACGGCGCCTCGCCCGTGTGCGTGCGCATGTGCGCCGTGCGCTCGCCGTTGGACACGAACCCCTTGCCGCAGGCGGCGCAGGCAAACGGCCGCTCGCCGCAGTGCACGCGCCGGAAGTGGGCGTTGAGCCTGTGGTTGGTGGTGAAGGTGTCGCAGCAGACGTGGCACAGGAACGGGCGCTCGCGCACCGTGTGCGTCAGCTGGTGCGACCGCAGCGTGCTGGCCAGCCGGAAGCGCTTCCCGCAGACGTCGCAGCCGTGGCGCCGCTCCGCCGAGTGGGTCGTCTTGTGCTGGAACAGCGACCGCAGGTCGGTGAGGAGCTTGCCGCAGACGTTGCACTGGTACTTGTCCCGCCCGCCGTGCGTGCGGACGTGCGCCCGGAGCTGCGCCCTCAACCCGAACGACCTCGGGCAAACCTCGCACTTGTGCGGCTTGTCCTCCACGTGGACCCAGCGGTGCATGCCGAGGCTCGCCACGCGCGAGAAGGCCTTGCCGCAGACGTCGCATTTGAACGGGCGGTCGCCCGTGTGCCGCGTGGTGTGGCCCTTGAGGCCGGTGACGGTGAAGAAGGCCATGGAGCAGTACGGGCACTCGTGGGTCTTCTGGTACGTCTTGAGGTGTCCCTTTAAGTCTTCCGGCGAGGCGAAGGAACCGCCGCACACGCCGCAGACGTGCGGCGGTTCCTCGGCATGGGTCCACGCGTGTTTGATCAAACTGCCCGTCATGCGGTACCAGACGCCGCAGATCATACACGTCTTTTTACGCTCGATCAGCGCCCCCTCCGCGACCGGCGCCGAGGCGGCTGGCCTTGCGGGCGGCTCGGGACAGGTGTCGGGGTTCCAGTCGCCGTCTCCGTCGAACGCCTCGTCTCGGCTCTCGGCGTCCTCCGTCTCCACGTCCTGCTGCACAGCGCTGACGAGCAGAAACAATTCTTTAGTCATTCATGTCGACTAACGTGAACAAACATCTCTGAGATTGGCCGAGAACGAACTAAAAGTAAAAGAGCGTCGGTGTTGGTATGTTCTTAAAGGGCCCATTTTATCAAAAAAATGCGCTTGTTAAATTACCTTGAAGTTTCATCACGTCCCATCCCCACGGCAGCCGCGGACAGAGAGTCCGCCGGGGCGTCATCGTTGCTCCATGAAGGGTTAGGATCGTCTTCTTCTTCTTCTTCTTCTTCCTCCTTTCCTGTCTAGACCGGTTGAGGTTTTTCATACAAAGAAAGTCCAAAAATCACATTTAGAGGACAACTATACTACAGTATATGATTAAGAACCTACAGTAGAGCGTAGAGCGTCCTCTGGTGGACAGACTATGCAACGCCATCACTAACAGGGACGTTGTAGAGCGTCCTCTGGTGGACAGACTATGCAACGCCATCACTAACAGGGACGTTGTAGAGCGTCCTCTGGTGGACAGACTATGCAACGCCATCACTAAAAGGGACGTTGACTGTCCGTTTTATTTTGGACAAACTATGCAAATAAAATCACTCAAAACAGGTACAAAAAAAATTATTTCAAGTCCTCTAAAGTCAAAATATTTTGCAACAAAAATCACTAAAAACAAAAATATTTCAAGTAAAAAAGTCAAAATATTTGCATTAAAAAAAATATTTAAAAAAATATTTTTCCATAGTAAATACATATTGAGTGGACATGAAGTAAACCTTGAGTCGGATGTAGAGGCCCTCTGGTGGAAGACTATGCAACGCCAGGTTCTCACTAACAGGGACGTTGGAGCGTCCTCTGGTGGACAGACTATGCAACGCCATCACTAACAGGGCGTTGAGGGAGCTGGAGCGCCTCTGGTGGACAGTCCTATGCAACGCCATCACTAACAGGGACACAGCATCCCGTCCTCTGGTGGACAAACACTGGAACAGGAAACCATCGACTTCATGAACCATGTAATAACACATCCGTAACATCATTAACAACATCTTTAACAGACATAATAACATCATGTAACAACAACATGTAATAATAAAAAAAAAATGTAATATCAAGTAACAAATGTAATTATTTAAAAACAATTCATGCAAAAAAACAGTAAAAACATTTAATAAAAAAAAAATATTTCAAGTAAAGAATGTAAAAAAAATGTAATTAGGCATCACAAAATAACTAAAGTAAAAAATCAAAATATTTGCATTAAAAGAATACACAAAAATATTTTTGAAGTAAACCTTGAGTCGGATGTAGAGGGACTTGGTGATCCTGAAGACGTTCTCCGGCGTCAGGTTCTCCACTCTGAGTCTCTGGAGCCGGCGGCTGCGGTCCGACTTGAAGATGGCTAAGGTTTTGTCGTCTCCGGCGAGCTGAGGGAAGCTGGAGCGCAGCAGGGACAGGAAGTCCTCCTCCGTCATCCCGCGGGGACACAGCAGCTCCCGCACCCGCGACTTCACAAACACTGGAACAGGAAACACGACTTCTGCACCATGTAATAACACATGTAATAACATCATGTAACATAATGTAACAACATGTAATAACACATAATAAACAC